>JAMZEH010000010.1:5000-190000 GCA_024699665.1 Ostrea denselamellosa
ACGTCTATACAATAGCTATACATGTACAATACGTCTATACAATAGCTATACATGTATAATACGCCTATACAATAGCTATACATGTATAATACGTCTATACAATAGCTATACATGTATAATACGCCTATACAATAGCTATACAAGTATAATACGCCTATACAATAGCTATACATGTATAATACGTCTATACAATAGCTATACAAGTATAATACGCCTATACAATAGCTATACAAGTACAATACGTCTATACAATAGCTATACAAGTATAATACGTCTATACAATAGCTATACATGTACAATACGCCTATACAATAGCTATACATGTATAATACGCCTATACAATAGCTATACATGTATAATACGCCTATACAATAGCTATACAAGTATAATACGCCTATACAATAGCTATACAAGTACAATACGTCTATACAATAGCTATACAAGTACAATACGTCTATACAATAGCTATACAAGTATAATACGTCTATACAATAGCTATACATGTATAATACGGCTATGCAATAGCTATACATGTACAATACGTCTATACAATAGCTATACATGTACAATACGTCTATACAATAGCTATACATGTATAATACGCCTATACAATAGCTATACATGTATAATACGCCTATACAATAGCTATACAAGTATAATACGTCTATACAATAGCTATACATGTATAATGCGTCTATACAATAGCTATACATGTACAATACGTCTATACAATAGCTATACAAGTATAATACGTCTATACAATAGCTATACATGTATAATACGTCTATACAATAGCTATACATGTATAATACGTCTATACAATAGCTATACATGTACAATACGTCTATACAATAGCTATACATGTATAATACGTCTATACAATAGCGATACATGTATAATACGTCTATACAATAGCTGTACATGTATAATACGTCTATACAATAGCTATACAAGTACAATACGTCTATACAATAGCTATACATGTATAATACTCTATACAATAGCTATACATGTACAATACGTCTATACAATAGCTATACATGTACAATACGTCTATACAATAGCTATACAAGTATAATACGTCTATACAATAGCTATACAAGTATAATACGTCTATACAATAGCTATACAAGTACAATACGTCTATACAATAGCTATACATGTACAATACGTCTATACAATAGCTATCCATGTATATACGTCTATACAATAGCTATACATGTACAATACGTCTATACAATAGCTATACATGTACAATACGTCTATACAATAGCTATACAAGTATAATACGTCTATACAATAGCTGTACATGTATAATACGTCTATACAATAGCTATACAAGTACAATACGTCTATACAATAGCTATACATGTACAATACGTCTATACAATAGCTATACATGTACAATACGTCTATACAATAGCTATACATGTACAATACGTCTATACAATAGCTATACATGTATAATACTCTATACAATAGCTATACATGTACAATACGTCTATACAATAGCTATACAAGTATAATACGTCTATACAATAGCTATACATGTATAATACTCTATACAATAGCTATACATGTACAATACGTCTATACAATAGCTATACATGTACAATACGTCTATACAATAGCTATACAAGTATAATACGTCTATACAATAGCTGTACATGTATAATACGTCTATACAATAGCTGTACATGTATAATACGTCTATACAATAGCTATACATGTACAATACGTCTATACAATAGCTATACATGTATAATACTCTATACAATAGCTATACATGTACAATACGTCTATACAATAGCTATACATGTACAATACGTCTATACAATAGCTATACAAGTATAATACGTCTATACAATAGCTATACATGTATAATACGTCTATACAATAGCTGTACATGTATAATACGTCTATACAATAGCTATACAAGTACAATACGTCTATACAATAGCTATACATGTATAATACGTCTATACAATAGCTATACAAGTATAATACGTCTATACAATAGCTATACATGTACAATACGTCTATACAATAGCTATACATGTATAATACTCTATACAATAGCTATACATGTACAATACGTCTATACAATAGCTATACAAGTATAATACGTCTATACAATAGCTATACATGTATAATACTCTATACAATAGCTATACATGTACAATACGTCTATACAATAGCTATACATGTACAATACGTCTATACAATAGCTATACAAGTACAATACGTCTATACAATAGCTATACATGTACAATACGTCTATACAATAGCTATACATGTACAATACGTCTATACAATAGCTATACAAGTATAATGCAGAACACAATATTTCAAATGTACATGACATGCTTGCAAGGTAAACTTAAAAGACATTTGCAAAACATCTTACGGAACTGAAATGGGGTTGTTAAATTGAAGTTCGAAATGTAGGAAATATTCGTAAACTTGCAAAATTTTTAAGAATTAAAATCAATGGAGAAAACAGTAAACATAATTAAATATTTTGTCCTGCCTTAGAGAAATTGTCGTATCACACTAAATAATCATAATTTCGGTTACAGAACACAGAATGCTTGTGGATGCAGGACTTAAGCCACTGCCACCCCCTTTTCCTTGTATTTTTCAAATATTCCATGTTCGGGTATTTAAAAAATATTTTATTTTTCACACAATATTCAACTTAAGAGCTAGTGTTTTAGCTCATGAGAGCTGAAAAAGCTTTCCTTTAAGGAAAGCTTTTCTGGTGACATTTGGTCTGGCGTTCGTCCGTTTCTCAATAAACTTTTCACATTTCATGTAAAACAATTGGGCTAATTTCAACCACACTTGGCACAAATTGTTTATGGGTAAAACGGATTCATTTTATTCAAATAGAGGGTCATACCCCCTTCCATGGGGACAATAATCAAGAAAGAAAAAACAACTAGGGTGGAGGTCTTCTAAAATCGTATCAACAACCACTGCCCCAGAAAAGTAGAAAGCTAATTGACAGCTTCCTGACATATACTCTGCAAAAAAAGAAACGCATAATGGATTTTTTAAGATTTTAGTAGATGTATTTTGGATTATGATTTTACAATAAAAAATGTAGATATTCACTAGAATTGTTTCAATTGAAAAAAATTACAGTCCAAACCTTAGATATTGGTGAAAAAAAAGTCAGATCATCACAGTTAAGAACACTTCCTGTCACGTTTAAGTTAGTACCGTGTATGACCACCTCGAGCTGCCAACACAGTTCTGCATCTCCTTGGCATAGAGTCAATCAATGTTCTTACGTTATTGCGTGGAATTGTTCGCCATTCCTGTTGTAACATTTGACGGAGCTGATCGAGGGTCTGAGGCGGAGGTTGGCGCAGGCGCACACGTTTATCCAGTTGGTCCCATAAGTGTTCAATCGGATTCAAATCCGGTGATTTGGAAGGCCATGGTAGCACATTAATGTTGTTCTGCTGAAGGTAGTCAATTGTTAAGCGGGCTGTGTGAGGCCTAGCATTGTCATGTTGGAATAACTCCCTCTGTCGGTCAATTACGCGCATAAGGTGAGGTTGGAGAATTTCGTCTCTGTACCTTTGAGCCGTTAAATTGCCCGGGACATGTACCAGTTCTGTTTTACGGTCATTAGAGATCGCCGCCCACATCATGACGCTACCTCCACCGAAACTATCCACTTCTTGGACACACGAGGAAGAGAAACGTTCATTCCTGCGCCGGTATACACGGATTCTTCCATCACGTTTCTGTAGCAGAAAACGGGACTCATCGCTGAACCAGATTCTACGCAAGTTGCGGAATGTCCAGCCCCTCAATCTGTTGCACCATCGGACTCTTTCTCGTCTGTGTAACGGTGTCAAAACTGCTCCAAAATACGGTCTTCTGGGTCTAATGCCATATTGTCGAAGTCGGTTGCGGACTGTCTGCGAGCTGATTCTTCTCAATCTAGGTATTCCGACTGCAGTAGCTGTTGCAGCAACGGTTCGATTCCGTAGATGAAAGACCCGGATGTAGCGATCTTGTCCAGGAGTCGTAATGCGAGGTCGCCCACTCCTCGGTCGGTCATTAGTAGAGCCAGTCTGCTGGAATCTGTTCCACAGCCGAGAAATTGTGCTCTGATTTACGTTTTCAGTTCGTGCAATCTCACTTTGGGATACTCCGGCCTGAAGACGGCCAATGACGATATTTCGAGTAGCAGGGTCCAACCTTGGCATGGCAGCATTTTAACGTTATGATGAATTCAAGCTTCAAACTTCGTCCTTTTATACGCTTTAATGTAGTGGTTGAATTAAGCACAAAGTTCTCGTGAAAAACGTAAGCCAAATTCCATGGCGATAGAGGTGATGTGCAATTTTAGAGAGTCGCCGAGCTAATTTGGCAGAGAGCCAAATCAAATGAACAAACCTTTAAAGTTTCATACTTACCTGTAAAAAATCAATTACTCAATTGACCATTTCAGTTTACCTGGTAAAATACATAATTTGCATTTTTAAAATTTCAAAAGGGCTATGCGTTTCTTTTTTTGCAGAGTATAGTATAGATTCAATTTTGTTCAAATCATGCCCCCCCCCCCCCCCCCCCCCCTCCTCCCGAAGTAGGATGTGTTCATAATTGGAAATCGAATTTTACATATAGATGGAAAATTCTTAGAAAATCCTCTTAAAACAATAGGACTATGATTTGTCATATTGATATGCAAGCATCCTCAGTTAGTGCAGATTCAATTTTGTTCATATTGTGATCCCCGGAAGAAGGTTGGGACCACAAAAGGGGATCAAAGTTTTAAATTTGGACACAAAATCAATTTTGTTCAATCCAGGGCCCCCAGGGGTAGTGTGGGGCCACAACATGAGATCAAATTTTTAAATTGGAATATGCAGGAAATCAATTAAAGATTCTTTTCAAGACTAGCAGGACCGTACTAAATCATATCAAAAATTATTTAGTATGTTGACGGAGTTACCATTTCTAGAGCAAGCGCAGCCACATGCATATCAGCGGATCCAGAAAATTAATTTTCCCCACAAAGTGCGTTACTCCCCATGCATCGTTTAGGGGTCTGATATTGAAACTATGGACTAGCATGTGGTATTTTACAACTGGAAGTGCATACAAATGTGTAAATGTATTTTCTACCTAGACCTTGGCTTCGGACCCCCCCCCCCCCCCCCCCCCCCGAATTAACTCACATCTTTAACTCACTTTTCCCCTAAAAGTCAATACGTGTACACACCTCTCAAATATTAATTCTTGTAAAAAGATATCTTGGACGTGCGTTAATAATTCGTATCTATTAGAAACACAACATTGCATCAATATATCATAAGTGTACGCACCACCCACTGGACAGTTGTTTTGATCTTCGTTTGCTCTACTAACCCTGGCATTACCATAGCATAAATTGTTTGTTTTTTTTAATCCATAGACGTTCAAATGTCAAACAAAAAAGTATTATTCAATTTAAAATGTACTTTCTATAAGACTAATATTTAACACACACACACAGAGAGAGAGAGAGAGAGAGAGAGAGAGAGAGAGAGAGAGACAGAGACAGAGAGAGAGAGAGAGAGAGAGACGAAGTACTTAAAACTATATCTCCATGAATTGCTTGGCCTTTGAGTATACATATTGTTTCTTTTCTTACTATACTTATCTTAACATTTCCACTGTCCGATATTTATTTTCAATTTGCTTTACTGTACCACGTGGTTTCATTGTAAATTAAACCTGAACACTGTTTTGATTCGTGGACAGAAAGAAGACCAATGAACAGCTATATGGGGAATAAGAAAATAGAGCGATAGTTCGTCCTTGAGGACGACATAAAACACATTCTGAAGTACCTCATTAACACGTCGATTATTTGTTTCCATAAATAATCGTATAAATTAGTAATCCGGAAATAACTGCATTCAATCCAAAAACAGGGCGAGATATTCCAAACTAGGTTAATTAACTTTGATACCAAAATAAAGGGAAACACCAGTCTGTAATGTTCTCCTCTTCTATTCCAAAACTTTGGGGTTTCATGAAATTAATCTCTTGAGTCTAAATGTGGCCAACCTACAGGCACATCATGTTTTTATGTCTGGCATATCCTACACAGCAAAACTGTTCTGTATATCCTGCACAGAAAAACGAATCTGTATATCCTAAATAGAATAACCATTCTGTATATCCTAAACAATTCTGTATATCCTACACAGAAAAACAATTCTATATATGCTAAACAGAAAAACCATTCTGTATATCCTAAACAATTCTGTATATTATACACAGAAAAACAATTCTGTATATCCTAAAAAGAAAAAAAAATTCTGTATATCCTGAACAGAAAAACGATTCTGCATATCCTAAACATAAAAAACATTCTGTATATCCTAAACAGAAAAAAACCATTCTGTATATCTTGAACAGAAAAAACATTCTGTTTATCCTAAACAGAAAAAACAATTCTGTATATCCTACACAGCAAAACAGTTTTGAAACAAAATGGTTCTGTATATCCTAAACAGAAAAACCACTCTGTATATCCTAAAACAGAAAACCATTCTGTATATCCTAAATAGAAAAACCATTCTGCATATCCTAAACAGAAAATCATTGAAAATATTGAAAATCCGAATTTGACTTCAATCGTACTGTAATAAAGGACACACTGAGATACGGGTGCGACGTTACGATACGATTGACATTTGATACCAATAAAACCAAATCTGGTATGGAATCATAAATAATTTCCCCTCAAACTACAAAAAAATCTTATCGGAAAATCAGGGGGGGGGGGGGCACACTCATTACTTAACAATTGGGTTCAATAATCATTACTTACCATTGTTCTATTATATAAAATATAAAAGGGTGTTGCCCAATGTATCAAATGAGGGGGTTGGGTGGGTGGGTTACCCAATGTATCTTACTTTGCATGTCGAAATAACTAAATATCACAATCCCCTTCATCTCTCCGATTCTACATACTTGTACTAGAAATAATTAACTGATGCTACTTATCAAAACAAGTCTCTCCTTGTGTGAAATTTGAAATATTAGGACAGGCAGAGTGTTTATACAGGGGTTGGAGGTGATAACAATTTTTGTCATGAAAGAAAAAATTCGAAGCTGACCCTGAGTAAGCCGGGGTCTTCTTTCCCATCATGACTAAGAATCTGCACAAGTTTTGTTTATTTTATTAGTTGTTGACATCAGTGGCGGATCTAGAGGGGATTATAGAGGGTATAATCCCACTTTGGTTGAATTTTTAAATAAGGGTCATTTTTTGCCATTTTGGGGCCATCAGCCCACCCCCAGCCCCTTGAGCGGGAAAGGTACAAACTTGGGTCGCAACCCCACCCCCTTTTGAACATTTTCTGGGTCCACTACTGTTACTTCTGTGAAACTTTGATCATCAGACAATAGACGCCGTAATTAGGCTAATAAGCTGTAATGTTTAACAGGCAACGCCAAACGTAGAGCGGGATATTCCAATATACAATGTTCATATAATTAATTATTTAATTATTTTGACAATATACAAACATAGGAAAATGAGGTAAAAGGAAACGGTTTTCAGTTTCTATATAATTAAGTTTCTTTTCTTTAAAAAATAGTGTCGGGGGGGGGGGGAGGGGTTGTTACTTTTTTTCTTTGGGAGGAAATGAAGAAGGGGGTGGGGTGAGTTTTAAATCAACCGACTCGTTGAATTACTCAAACTGAAACTATGCGCAGGTCTGCTTCTGTATACGATACATGTATTATCAATATTTTAAACCTGCAGAAATGACCCAAGTATAGAACAATGATTCAATGACATAATCTGGTACTTCTGTAGTGTCATTCAAAACATAATGCTTGCATTAAATGGCCGAATTAATGACGTAAACTGTTAAAACACAGGAAATAATCCATTTCGTCAGCTTCGCACTCATTTGTGAAAACCCAAATACATTGAAAAGTCAGTTAAAAAGAAAACCAAATCCTTATTCTTAATGTCAGAGTAAGGAATAAAGAAATAACACGAAGGGAAATTATGATTAAATTTCAAGATAAGGAAATGCAATGAAAACAAAACGTACCTTAGTTAAATTTAGTTCCATTTTGATGATGATTACATTACTAATATTATTCGAATAAATGGGGTGAGGTTTAAACATGCTTGTGCCCCCTTTTGAAAAGGGGGAGGGGGACGTGCCCCGGCCGCCCCTCCTCCTACGCCGCTGTGATATATTTTTTTTTTGCATGGATCCAAGATGGCTGAAAATGTTTTACCATGATTATTATTTTGTCCTGATTTATTTAAAAACAACAAAAGCACGCCCACCATTATTAAAAGACAAATGTCAGTCCCTGTAAACCATTATCAGCTATTTTGGATTCATGTTATTTTATAGTAGATTAGCGATTTTCGGAATTCCAATTTTAGTCTACAAATTCAACAGAACCCGTATACCGATTCATTGTAATTAACACATTACATATTGTAATGAACAGGGCGGGCCCTGGTACTGAACTGAACTAAATTTACTTATCTCGTCACGATTACATAATTGTATACAGAAATTTAGAATTTTACATATGAAATTTGTGGTAATAAATCGTTAAATGCATTAGTTGTGGTGGTCTGGTTGTTAGGGTGTTTGCATCGCAAACTGGAGTTCTTGCCATCATAAGTGATTGTACATTGATTTTATTTATTACAAATAATCATCATTAATGAGGATTTTATGTATAGAGTATATGTGACATCATATAAAGTTCCATTTTCTTACATTCTGTGTAATGAAGTTAGTATTAAATCTTTGAGAATATTATTTTGCTTCACAGAATACAACTGTCAAGTCGTCTAATTCAGGTATCATGACTTATATTGATCAACATATGGAATGTTTTTTAGCATATATAGAATGTTTTATAGCCATGCAATGAGACTAAGCCTTCTGGCTTATTTCCCAATCTCCATTTCACACATACATGTAATTGTACAATGTTGATTGAAGATAAATATTCCATTCAAAGAGCGATGGGTGCATTTTTATTCAGATACCTGTATGTTTAAACAAAGGTTTAAAAGAGCTGTTCAATCATTTTTAGCTACCAATGCAAGAGACACTTTGTAAATGCTTGTACAATTTATTATTATTTTTATCAAATTATAGTGATTTTTAGTACATAAAATGTAAACAGTTAAATTATATAATTTCTTCAAGCATTAAGCAATTTTCATCAATATACCCTGCCTAAATTCCTTGTTGAAATAATTTTGGTGTTAAAACTAAACTAATGCTTCATGTTAAAATATATATTTGCATGTACACATTTCAATATTGCATAATGCTGAGATAATATCTGTTTTCAAAATTGTATTGTTTTATAATCATGAGATTCTGTGCTATTTTTACCTGAATAAAATGAAATACATTATGTATTTTTCTTCCTTCCTGGTTTATCTGTTACGTCATGCATTTTTTTTTCTTTTGTCTGTTGCATAATTTGTTTGAACTAAAATTTGTCATAGGCCTAAATTTTGCGGCCCTTCACCGGCAATGAGTGAGAAATTCTTGAGCGGGACGTTAAACAGTACACAGTCAATCAATCAAATTTGTCCGAGGCTCGTAACTTGTAATTTTGAAGAGATCTTTTAACCTTCTGTATTTGTAATCACATATTATCTTTAATTGAGTAAATCTACAGAGTAAATTGATGTCACTCAACACAAAACAATAACAAAAATGGTTTCTAGATTCTTTCATTCAAATATCATTCACAATGCTGCTTCGTTACATTCCGAGAAACACTATTCCAAGCACAATATTGAATTTTTAACAATTTGATTGTAAAATTCCGTATAAATGATAACGAATGGAGCTCAATCCGAAAAAAAAAAAGTTTTAGGAAATGTAACTACTATAAAAACAAATATCGAAGTCCCAAATTTTGCACAATTTAAATTAACACATTGTTTGAAAATGTATATATATCCGCAGCATCTAGCTCATGTCAACAACTGCACTGGTTCCTCTGCCCGGTAGCAGGTAACGTCTGCATTGGAATGACAGTGTCTTGGTTACAAGTTCCTTCACACATCTATTCAGCCATAATATTCTTTGGTTGCTGCTTCTTTTATCTTCTGCAGAGTACCAAGAATCTATAATTTAAAAAAAAAAAAACGAAAACAAGAATAAGAATTAAGACATATTTCTTTAGTTATTGACACAAATGCACTGAGAGAAATACTCAGTCAACTTGATTAGCAAAGTCGTCAAATGTTTATGTGCGAATCGTAAAAATGTATTTTATGTAGGGGGGGGGGGGGGCACGGAATATTGACCCTGAAGTATGGCAGTATTTCCTTCAGCAACGTTTGATCCCCACTCTGAAATCGTTTCATACGTGCCTGTCTGCATTGAGTTTTGAAGGGGGTACTGCGTAGCCCTCAAACCGGTATCAAACGGGCAACCGATACACCCCCTCCATCATATTTTTTTTTTTTTACACTTAATATGAATAGTATTTTACATGCTACTCATGTACATGTTAATAACTGACACTTTAAGATTTCTGAAACAAATTTTTTGTGAATACTTATAAAACACCTCAATGTTGGATATATATATATATATATATATATATATATATATATATATATATATATATATATATATAATATGACTGTATATAATTGTATCACCTTTAAATTGCAATTAGTGAGAGGAATAAGATGAATTTTTAATGGACTTTAGCATTACTGTCTAACCCAGCTGATCATGAGACTTCTGTCCCTTGTATGCAAGATAATTTTCGTCATCTTACAAGACAGTAATGTAATCATGTGTTATAATTATGTACATGAAGTAAGTCAACATGCAATACAATTAACATGCATGTAAACATATCTAACTTGCATGTTGACAAGTAAAGTAAAAGTGACATAGAAATTTGAATGTTAATTTCATCACAAGTAACTCTTGCTAGATTCATCAGCATATGTTAAAAAAAAAAACAACAAAAAACACAAAAAAATTAAGGTTTGTTATATATATCTGACTTCTTTTCAAATAATTTTACACTTTAGATTGGATAGCGCAATAAACATTGTGGAAGGAAACAAAAAGAAAAATCAACATTCCTCTCGACAGAGGAGTTACCATCAGAAAAAAAGATACCTGTATATAGGAAGGCAGAGAAAGAGCTACGGTGTACAATTACGCAATATTAAGAAGAGGCCCTGTGGCCATTTTCACAAAAAAATCTTACGACCAAGATATATTTTTTGTCTCTGCCTGAGACAACTATACCCTTAGTAAGAATGCCAGTTTTATCACTTATGTATATATTAAGTTTTTCTCAGTCAGAAATATATGAGTGAATAATTATGAAGAAATGACGGTGTTTTGAAATTTTCATCTTAATCGTAAGATTTTTTTTGTGTGAAAAGGGCCACAGGAAGACTGGATTGGGCACATTGTTCAAGGAAAAAGTAGACTTTTCGAGATTCTTGTGAAGGAGAGAAATGAAGAAACCACCCACCTTCTGGTCAATAAAGATTTACTGATAATGGAAGAAGATGCATTCCGCCTTATTGTTGATGGGCTGAAATTATTTTCTGTGGCATCATTTTTTTTTTTTAAAATTATCAGGTTTTCCTGCAAGTATTTTTGGCTTTAATTTGGCATTTATCGTTCAACAACTGAGAAAAGTGTCCTGTTCGTGCAAAATGTTATCCTGAATCTGCAAGACGAAGGAAATGTTGACAAGAAAACCTTGTTAGTGCTGTCAAAAATTCACAATGAAGTAACCAAACAGAAAAATAAATTAAGTACTTAATAAAAAATCAATTGATACCATGCATTTTCTTTTTTTACTTACATCTTTAAAAACCTGAATGATGACAGTGTTTGATGTCACACTTTTTAGAATTGTAAATGATAAAATTATGATGCTCATTGTCTTACCGTTTTTTGGTTTTTTTTGTGGTTTTTTTTGGGGGGGGGGTTACATTAAAGGTGATGTATATGATTCTTCAACTTGTTTATGTAGAAAGCTGACCTAATTTGGGAATTATATTTAGAAACTTTTAGACTGCCCCCCCCCCCCCCCCCCCCTCAAAAAAGTGCCCCCTATTCTAGGAAGGCCGGAAAAGGAAACTTTTGTTTTGGTTGAAAAATAGTTACATGTAACTAGAGGTAGTGTCTTAAACTTCACAACATACATACATATATTGATAGCAGATTGTAGGATCTTCTTGAATTGGAATATTTTGACATTTTTGGTGTGTGTGTGTGTGTGTGTGTGTGTGTGTGTGTGTGTGTGATGGAATTTTTTTCAAATTGAATTTTGCAACATACAGGTAATTCAAAATGAATGTATGCAGTCTTAGTGTTTTGAGAAGATATTTCATGCAGATGAATATATTCTTGAAAATTGGTGTGCATTTTCACATTAGATTTCAGTTTTGAAAATGACAATTAAATCGTGATAGATTCTTGATGATGTGCATTGTAATTTCAGCGTAGAGATTTGTAATCATATTTTATGTGTAAACGTTGATTATAAATACATTTATTATTATTTTTAACTTTTTTAGCCAGATATATACTGAAGAAAGAGGGAAGGTTCCAACCCCCGGACCCCCGTCTGTATCCGCCACTAATGGATAAATAATAATTGAGATTTTTTTGTTTTATAATTTTCATAAGAATAAACAGAGGCCTCCGTGGCCGAGTGGTTAGAGCATCAGGCTCAAAATCACAAAGCCTCTCACCTCTGTCGGCGCGCGTTCGAATCTCGGTCCGCGGCGTTATGTGAGCAAGTTTGCCAGTTTACTTGCGGAAGGTCGGTGGTCTCTTCCCAGGTACATTGTATCTGGGTTCTCTCCTCCACCAACAAAAACTGGACGCCACCAGATAACTGAAAAATTGTTGAGTGTGGCGGAAAGCAATAAATAATCAATCAATCAATCAATCATAAGAATAAATATTCTGTTCACAATCACATCTTTTAAAAATCATATATCAACTAAGTATTAATCATTTGTAAGCTGTAGATATCATTTACATATTGTAAGTTCAGGGTGGATTGAATGGATATTACTGAATTTATTCAAGTTTTTTTTTTGTCAGTCATTAATTGTATCCAGTCATTTTGCAAGCCTTAAATTGATATATTCATTCCAAAATTTGCCATTACTTAAAGACAATGTAAAGGGGACTGACACAACAGAATGTCGCTTTATTCTTGTCTTTTTCTGCATGGCTTTCACTGTAAAATAAGCACGACAGTGTTACATCACATTGGCAATGTCATTAATGCACTTGACGAACCTGCAGTAGTCAATGTGACAAGTAAATCATTACGTTTGACTAGGATCGTTAGTCCCTGCGATGAAGATATGCATCACATTTATTATTTATAAAAGTCAACTTGACTATATACTAAGTTAATATTGATAGTGGATGAAGTCGATTTGACTAAGCCAGTTAATACCATTGACAGACTCCTAGTCCAACTGACTAACTGCATAGTTATTGAGTGGACAGTCAACCTGGCAATTTTACCTTGTCAAGTTGACTAGGGATTTCTTTCAGTCTGTGTTGTTAACATTTTCGTGAGAAGAAAGGACCTTATAACATTAAGAGGAAAATTTGGAGACCCTCTATGAAATTCATTTGTCAATACCTTATCAGAGACGAAGACCACCAAAAAATCAACACGAAGTTTGGCGGTTTTATTCTATGAATATACCGTGTTGATCTGATCTTTCGTGTTAAGATTTTTAATAGACTCATGGTGGTTGTATATAAAATCTAAATTAATTAAACTGATTTTTTCTCATTATCATTCTCTGTTGCTTTCGTGTGACTAACTTCAATATTCAATTTTTGAACTTCATTTACCTTTTCTCATTATCATTTTCTGTTGCTTTTGTGTGACTAACTTCAATATTCAATTTTTGAACTTCATTTACCTATCTACCAAACTTGGTCCAACTCTATTGTAAGTTGTCATTAGTAAGTGTTATTATGTTAAAAGAGATATTGAAGAAACTACTCAATATGGATGATGATCGATCTGAAATAGCATTCAGCAATATCCAACCTCTCATATATACTATGTGCTCGATGACCCCAAAACTAATTAATGTTTCGGTTACTTTTTATTCAAAGAATTTTTTTTTCAGTACAAATGAAAAATATTCTGTGAAAAGAAATGCCCATGTAGAAAACACAAATGGAGTAAACAAACATCGTGGAGTTTCTTTAAGCCACAGTATTTGTTCGTGTCAAACAGGCTGGTGAAATAAACACGGAAACGAGAAGATTATACTAGGATGCAGATTTAGCTCATGTTGACTATAGCACTTGGTCGATTCACAGCTGGTTGCCTCATATTTCTACATATATCTGATATTATCCCGCTCTTGATCTGTCTTGCGCATCTCAATAACAATATAATTCTTGGGTTACTGGGCACTACTCTTTTTACTGGTACAGAATTTGAAACATCTACAAGACAAGAGTACGAAAAGTTTTTTTAGGATTGTAGATTATTTAAAAATGCAAGTACAAGATAAAAATATCAACATTCGTGTAATATTTTTCCACTGCACATAAAATCATTTACTTAAGCTCACATAATATGGATAATGGATTTTAATCATCATATAACAAGTACTTCTGATGTAAACATAACGAATTGACACACATGTTTATATGATAGGTCCATCTCATGAAAATGGTCCAACTTTAAAGCAATGCAAGCTATAGCTGACAGCAAAAATGTTGAAAATTAAAATAACAAATAAAACAACATATTAATGATTGAAAACATATAATTTCTTTGAATCATAGTGGGTCTGAAGCAATATACCCGTCAATTCAGTAGAAAATGTAGATTCATGAATTATTGTCGTCCCGTTAGTAATTCCAGTTGATAATCTCCGATGTACATTGACCTCGGAGGTCACCAGTTCGGAAAAATATGAAAAAGAGGCACTGCTCACGTGTCAGATTTGTAAACAATTTCTAATATGCCAAATTTATAAGAAATTCATGAATAAAATTTCATTTGAGTGGCACATTTGCGTAATTTAATTACTTTCTTACTCTTATAATACTTCACATGCTTAAAATCATCCATAACAAGATGTAATTATTTAAAATAAACGAAACGTGTAGTTCCTAACATCAGTCTCCCTCTTTGTATGACCTTGGTCTCAGCAACTCGATTATGTTTGGCAATCATCGTTTCTATGTCCGTATATACGATACAATGGCGGTTAATGCGAAACGCTCATTGTAGGTATGCTCTCAAACAATATTCCTATATTTTACTGAATTTTTCTGCAGATCTTGGGGATTTTCTATGATTGATTGATTTTTTGTTTTACGTCCCGTTGAGATTGTTTCATTCATATTGAAACGTTGTAGGTAAAGTACCACAAATTTATACCTATGATAGCGCTCAGGGTCGTAGCAGTGAGAGTTCTTTTACCTGCCAACGCCTGCCGCGACACGGTACCTCCATTTTTAAGGTCATATTCGAAAGACCCGTGATTCTCACTTCTAAATGTCGAGCGTTTGGCGAAGGAGTAATCACTACCTATGTTTACATCTTAGGTTTGACGCAGCCAAGGCACGAGCGAGACTCGAACTCACGCCCCCCCCCCTTTTTTTTTTACGCTCTACCACTGATCTACCGCGAGTTGTACTGATAGGTTAATTAGTGCATATTTGGATAGTTGAAAAATACTGCCAGTTATAGCTTGTTTTGTTTTATGACATAACTGTTTCAAATAGTTTCCTTCGTACTATTATATTAGCTTATATCATCTACACAATCCTTCTTTTTTTGATTCTGGAAAACGTGTAAATGCCGGAGCCTGTGACGGTTCAAGATATATCTGTTGAACTACATTAGATTAGTACATTCTGTAGTGAAAATAATGCAATATATATTATTTTCTTTAGAGATGTGGAAAGGCACAGCCTACATCCACTTCTCTTCGCAAACCTTCTGGAAAACGTGTAAATGCCAGAACTGGTGACGGTTTACACTTTGACCGACGTTTCGACTGAAATTCGCCTGTATTCATGTAGCAGGCTTCTTATTTCCGTAATTTTAACACTAATGCATGCTTCTTTCGTAAAGAGATCACATTTACTCACTTTTAGTCCATTTTCACACGTTCCAAGTACCAGGTTTAAATTGTGAGTTTATGTCTATTGGCGGTAGAAAAAAAAAATCCAAAATCGGAGAATTTTGAAACAATTACTACCCACGCATTTAGTTTCTCGGAAAGCTTTTTGATATAGTTAGCATAATTATCCTAGTTGATATAAACAGAAACATATACTTAATCAAAAGTGAAATTCAGATAGCTTTTTGAGACACAAAATGCGTGTTTACTAATTTTTCCAATTTTACCGACTTTGGATATTAGATTTTTTCCTACCGTCAATAGAGATAAACAATTGGGTCACTCATAATTTAAACCCGGGACTTGGAATGTGTAAAAATGAATTGACAGCGAGTAAGTATAGATCTTCTTGCAAAAGAGCAAGCATAAATAGTCTATTATGTAAATCCAAGCACATTTTTGTTGAAACGGCGGTTGAAGTGTATACGGTCACAGGTTCCGGTATTTACACGTTTTCCAGAATCAAACTGAAGGTTAGCCAAGGGAAGTAGATGTATGCTATGTCTGTCCACATCTCTAAAGAGAATACAATGTATGCATGTACGGCCTGCCAGAACAGCAAACAGGTCCATTCTCATCTGTCATGCGTGCCTCTGCAAAAACATTTTGAAAACCCCTAGAATTTAATTAATTGTAATCTAAGAACTCGGGATAACATGCGAAAATATGTATCAAAAAAGGTAAAATACACAATACCTTAGAATTTCTATGAACTCAAAGTTTTTTTAGTATTATTATTTTTTAAAATATTATTCTATTATTTCAAATTTTCTTGTGAATTAATCAGGTAGCAGATACTTTTAGAACAATTGAAATTTAAAACAACCGTAGATTTCTTAGTAAAAGCTGCATTTGCAAAATGGTACAGAAATAACAAACTGGTCTCGGTAGCTCATTGATAGATCGTTCGCTTCGTAACCGGGAGTTCGTGAGTTCGCGTTAAAGAACCCTTACTGCTATGGCCGCAAGCACTAAGCATTGGTCTAAATCTGTACTTTTCAGTGAAAAATTCCCTATGGGACGTAAAACAAACAATCGATCAAAAAACGACAAAGTACGATATACTTCTGCACTTACATGAAGGCCTTAGATGGAAAATGCAAACCTTTTCATTAATTTCGCCTAAAGCATACTCTCAAACACGTCACCTAAGAATATTACAATAGTCATTTTATACTTCCCCGGATGACGTGGGTGACGACATTGTTCGAGAACAGTTAACCAGACTTCTACAAGGGACAATGAATAACTGCACGAAGAGAGACATATGTAAATAAATAGATTGAGATGGATACAAAGATACTGTACCTTATAATTCAGTATCATGGGAATTCAAAATCATTAAGTGACGACTCTGTTTAATTGCTTCACGTATAAGGACAATAATATAATTGGGCGTTCCCATGGTACATCAACGAATCTCGTGACAACATGAAACAAACCCCGGAAAATTTTTGTACTATACCATTTCTCGCGGGATAACGATTTTTAAAAGACATATATTTGATATTTATTTTTATGCCCTTGGAATGGAAGATTTGGGGGCATACAGTGTTTGCCCTGTCCGTCTGTTGTCTTTACCCTTGGTCATATCTTTTATACCATAAGACCTTTCATATTTGGTGTATGTATCTTTTCCATTGACACCAAAATCTTTGACCTGGTGACCTTAACATTGACCTTTGATCTACTTTTAGAAAATTCAACTATAAGCTATATCTTTCAAATTGTAAGAGGTACTGCTTTTGTATTTACCATGTGCATTTTTTTTTTTGTGTGAGATGACCTTTTCAACAATACCAGATTTATTGACTTTGACCTTTGACCCAGTTTTTTGGAAATAAAAAAACCCCGTTAACCTTGATCACATCTTTTACACCACAAGAGGCAGACCTTTTATACTTGGTATGTGTATTTCTTGTGGCAAGACCTTTCCATTGACACCAAAATCTTTGACCTGGTAACCTTATCATTGACCTTTGACATACTTTTAGAAAATTCGAAAATAAGCCATATCACAAAAGTTTCAACAAAAGGTCTTACTGTTCCAATTTGTTGTAATCCGGGGGCATCAGTATTTTACATACATCTTGTTTTCAAGAAAGTGAATATATTAGTATACGAAAACAAAAATCACGTAATAAAATCACAACCGTTCGAAATTTGTTTTGGAATAATACTGTAGCGGTCAGTCGGGTTCGCTCGTCGGTTACCAGGTAGTTCAGTGGTAAAGCATCTGACTGGAGATTCAGGGGGCCAGGGTTCGAATCCCAGTCTGATCCCTTAAATTTTCTCCCTCCCCGTTACATTTGGTACCGTCGATCACCCTTGGACTTGCTGGTAAAAGTCCTGTCAGGGGCAAATAAAATCTGGGTTATGTGTCTTCGATGACGAAAACAAATCTCGAGAGTTTCCAAGTTTTATTGTATTCAGGTTCGATCGGCGGATCCTGTGAGGACCCGGGTTAAAATAGGTCCTTTGTACCCATTGCTTGTCGTAAGAGGCGACTAAATGGGGCGGTCCTTCGGATGAAACCGCAAAAACCAAGGTCCCGTGTCACAGCAGGTGTGGCACGATAAAGAGCCCTCCCTGCTTAAAGGCCCTGAGCGCCCCAACATCTACTTCTTGTTTATTTGTATGTTTTACGTCCGGACGAGAATTTTTCACTCATGATGAGACGTCACCAGTTGTATGTGAAGTACCGGTTAGAGCTTACGGCCGTAGCAGTGGGGGTTCTCTGACCTGTCAACGCCTGTCGCGACACGGGACCTCCGTTTTAAGGTCATATCCGAACGACCCACGATTTTCACTTCACTACCTATGTTTACATCTTTGGTTTGCCGCGGCCATAGCACGAGCGGGGCTTGAACTCATGACCTCCTGGTTACGAAGCGAACGCTCTACCACTGAGCTACCGTGACCGGTATTTTACTTCAATAGGCAATCTTAGGCTGATTCAGCTACGGTTTACACAATATGCGAGGCATAGGTACGAGCTTCGAGCGTTCAAGATGAAGAATGTTAAGGACAGAATTTTGTCATATTTATTGGACGAGTTGTAAATATGATATTTTGTACGTAACAACTTTAGAATAAGTGGGTGTTTGTGTCAAGGCACAGACAGCTGGAATTTTATCAGTAAGTGCAAGTAATGCCCTACGCTAGGGAAAAAAAAATCCTGTTTCCTCCATATATACAGAGGAGTTGGGATTTTTTATCCAGAGCTTTATTTGCAACTTATTTATTTATAAATTCCAGGTGTCTGCGGTCAAGATTAGTTTGGAATTACAATCTTAGTACTTATCACATGGTATCTTTAAATTGACTGTCTTTTCCAAATACATGTACGCTTCCTTGCTTCACGTTAGAATACATGAGTGTATGCATGTGTATAGTGTTGATACGTGTATTTAAAATGAACAATTTGTCTCAGTCGCATTAAAAGTGTACCAGTCTTGTTATTAGTGATGCCAAATATGTCCCATGACATAATAGATAGGTTTTAGAGGCTTAAATAAACAGCGTGAACAGTTCATATAGACAATACACAGTTCATATTTAATTTATTAATCTTTAAAAGTGTTATTTTTCATGTAGAACTTTCATTGCTTTAAGTGATATATGATGAAGTTAAGAAATATAGAAAACCTTCCTTTCAAACAAAGATGCACTACCATGTCGCTATATCTGGCTGTTTAAACACTATTTTTGCACCTTTTGAGGTTGAAATTACCTGCCCCTGGCACTCATCAATTCAGGAAAAAAAATATTTTAGCTAATTGAAACTTTCGTTAAGACGCTAAAAAAAGTCTCTTGGGGAGTGAATTCCGGTGTACTGGACCACAGAGCCCAGGATGAGCTGTCACAGTGGAGAAAAGCTGGAAAACGATCCATAATCATCATGGAAGTTGGATATTTTTAGTTTAATAAACAGCTGAAACACTCTAGTTGCCGAAGTAGTCGTTAAATAGTTCAGGTAAACCCAGGAATACTTTCTATTGAGAAGAGTAACCCCCCCTCCCAATTCCGTTGCCAACCTAGTGTAGACAGTGGATAATTTTTTTCTGGATTAGATGATTTCCCTCCTGGATTTTTATTTAAATTTCATTGATGAAACTTCATCCTCCTATGCTTCTATCAACGTATGGCCAGAGCGCTAGACCAATGCAAGTTTAAAAATCTTGCATTTGGTGACCATGGCATACGGAACTTTTGGGATGGGCCGGATCGACCGATTACAGTTGACGGTTATACACCGCGGTTACCTGATATAACTAATTGTAGGGCTGAGGTGACATCGATACAATGTTTCACTAGCAGACGGTCCGTTAAGAACTATGTACAGTCCTAAAAAGAGGAAGAACCCTGAAGATATGTCATTATAAGCCCTCAGTACCCGGGTGTGAGGCAGATTGGAAAAAAGGGTGCAGTTAGATGCGTATCTCTGGATGTGCAGCGTGAAGTTTTACCGATGTCCTTTTCGGCTTCATTGTCTTTCATGTTTATTTCCTCGGGATTTATTTTCCTCGTCATCTCGCACAACTTAATCAAATGCTTTTCCTATGAAATGTTAATGTAATGATCCCTTTCTTGGAAAGATAGCGTCTTCCAATTTTGTTTACGTAGCTGTTATATTCTAAGATTTCCGGAAGTGACTTGCCCTACAATTGTGTTCAACGCGCAATAAAAGTCAAAGTGGATCCGTATCTCAAAAGTCCCGTATTCTCGCTATGCTGTAGCACGTTTTGCTGTCATCGACAAAGGTAATTAGATACAGTTGTTCGACATAAATTCAAGAGGATCATACATGATACAAACTGTATTGATTTTTTTTAAAAATAAAGCACAGGGACTGTTAATAATTTATAACAAAGCATAACTGCATTTAGTGAAGAAATTTTGCATATAAATTCAATATATTGGGGTTGAACTCACGACTTCTGAAACCAAATCGCCTAGCAGATACTTTTCATGTGAATTTAAAAAGAACAGAAAATACACCCTTAATAAAAACTAAAACCACAAATGATACTTTAAAAAAAAAATCTGGCATGGAAGCTGCGAGCAACCAAAAGAGTTCAAGGGTTATCGGGGAAACTGTTTCTCAGGGCTAATCGATAATCTATAGAATTCGTTTCGAGTGATTATTAGAAATCAGTATAGTTATGGTCTCTGTAGCGAGCATTAGGGTAAATTTTAGATTAAACAATGAACATGATTTATGGCGTGGAGAAATGACAAATTTCATCGTTAGATTTCGTCTTTTAAGATTTTAAGATCCTTTCAGAAGGGATAATCAATGCATCTGTTGGAATGTGTTATTAGAAATCGATCTTCAGACAGAAAGATAATCTTGTAAAATATAATTCAGATTAAGGATTGTGACATTTTCACTTTTAAAAAGCAATTAAATATTTAAAAGACAGGCAAATGCAAAGATACACTGAAATGATATTTGATGTTAAGTATATTTTAAAATTTTAAATTTCGAAATATTATTGCACATATTCTCCACCATTTTCATCCATAACAGTTTTCTTTGAAGTGTTATTCAACATTAAAAAAAATACTATCTAATGAAACCATGGTTTAAAAAGTATAAGATTTACATAAATATGTTACTTTTTCAGAAAAATGCAAAGTACTGAGGTGTCATCATGAATGATTCACCATTTTTATTTCCTATTCATTACACTAGTATGTCTTTTCTCTCTCAAAAATAGTACTGCAAAATGAATTTTGATATACCTGCATTATTCTGTTTCCACACATCATAGGAAGAGAATGAATAAATTTTAATATACCTGCATTATTCTGTTTCCACACATCATAGAAAGAGCACCGTTTCTATATCACCCAATGCATAATTGTAACGGTCATCGTAAACTTCTTAAGACAGTGAAACGTATTTTTGTCTAAGAATAGAATTTCTCAAGTAACCATTAAGTGGACAAGAACTTCAGGGACTAAGTCTCTCAATACATCTGAAATTTCTTTACATTACTACACATTTCCTCTCATTATCGTCACCATGAAAAGGCATGATGTTTTTCTGTGACTTGACACAATGCTGTCCGATTATTCACCAAACTATTTTGAAAAGCCAACTTTAAGGTAAATAGTATGGTAGGGGTTTATTAACTATGAATATTTCACACTTAGTGGCGGATCCCGAATTTCAGAAAAAAAGGGGGGGGGGGTGAAAGTCAAGTACAGTATTAGCCAAAATACTCGGCCATCTTAGGTGCCAAATCTAGAGTTTTAGTCTCATTATTTCTTTAAGTTTGTGGCGAAAAAGTGGAGCCACTCCCTCTAAATCCGCCACTTTTTCAACACACCAAACTACACTACATTTAAAACTTGAAGGTTCTAATATTTATGACATAAGGTAAATTCCTTTCACAATAAATTATGAAAAATCGTCATAGTTTTGTACATGTTTTATTTACAAACATTGCCTCATCCCTTTCACATATACACCTTCATAAAACACAACTTAGATATAGAAGAATAGACATTGAAGTAAAGAGGGGAAAAATCTCCTCAGGTCAACAACACAGACAAAATCATAACATAAACATAATAAAGCATGAAAATGGAAAAAAAAAATGGAGTGATACGTAAGTAAATATAGTATAACACAAAACCTGGAAATTTTCACCATTAAAATGGGAGAATACATTCAATGTAGACACATAAAAAAACAAATATAATCTAACAAACAACAAAAATTTTCTGGGCTTTTTTTCGCTGTGAGATTCACAAACAACAGAATATTACAACATTAAGAACAGTGTGCATGTAACCTAAAAACTCATGAAATTCACACAATTATATCTAGAAAACAATACGTGCTTAACAATGACATCGAAGCAATCTTGGTAGTTACCATTGCGCCTAGAAATGGTGTATCAGACATGAAGTCTTTATCAGTGGTTTATTGCAAATTATGTTGTGCAGCATAAACAATTTGCATGGACAGAGTCCTTTCATTTGAGAAAGTCGAACCATCAAGAACTGATAAATGCAAGAAGTATACAATTGACCGAATTTCCTCTGTTATATGTATTTTAAATGTTTGGTACATCATTATTTATTCAATATCGCATGTATTTAAAAGACTGCTTTTCATGATAAATAAAAAGGTGTGATATGGTACATAATAACATGAAATAAGGTAGGATTCTAAGGATAAAGTATAAAAATTAAATTGTTGTTTCAAGTGTTTTCGTTAAAAAAAAAACCCAAATAAAACAAAGGAAATTATATACATTGTAGGAAAAACACCTAACATGGTCACAAAAAGTAGCTCATAGTACATCATGCAAATCTAACATATTTTGTTACTTTTGCGTATCAAAACCAAATTGTTATTATTTTTTAAATAGAGAAAATAATTATATTTTCCTACGCCATTGAGTGTATTCCACCAAAAACTATAATCCGCGTTTAATGTTACATGCAACTGTTAGCAAAAATTTTACCCTATTAACCTGACGGAAAAGTATGCACACACTGGTGCATATTATAATGAGACATAATTCTGATACTTAAATTGTCCATAGCATTCATCGATAATATGTGTATACGGTTTAACACTCGTTCCAATCAATTTCAAAAGTTCCAGAATGTTGAAAAAAATACTAGGATCTAACCTTAAAATGGATAGTATGTATACCTTCAATTTTTCTGATTAGATAATTATGATAATTATGTTCTCTTAAAAGACACGGAAAAACGTTTTGTTATACACCAGAACCATAAAGTAAAATATAACAAAGCCGATGTGCAAGCTTCATAACGACATTCAACCTCCAATGTATGCCGTGTACGTTGACACTGGGAACCAGACATGGCTAAAACCACGATTAACTTTCATTTTCTTACAAGTTTTCAAACAGAGACTAATGTCTGGCTTAGCCAGAGTGGATAAAACTGCCTTGTTTTCTATGAAAGAGTTTCTGACAGCGTTCTGGTAGCAACCTAGTTTCTCGGACTTGAAACTTTAATTTTAGGCACGCCTGTATCAAGGCCATCTCTGAATTATTGTTGACATCTCTCCGAAATCGTTTCAAATTTTCTGAAAGAACATTTTTACGAAAATAAATTTTCCTGTCTTTGTTGATTTTCCTAATTATTAACGCAAATTGTTAGGAAATATATACTGTTAGTATTTTGTGAAATTTGGTAACATTAGCTTTAAATGTATGCGAAATAATTAAAATATGCATCTAAAATTATATGCATTGTTAAAACCAAGACACTAAGAAAACAAACAAACAAAAAGATACAGTTTTGATTTTTTTTTTAATGAAGTATGCAACTTTAAAATGAATCCAAAATAGTAGCTGGTGTAGGAAAAAGTCTCTGGCAGCGAACAGTCAGTACTCGTCTTTCTTTGATTTCATTTATACACCCCATAATTAAATGTATTTTAGGATTTCTCAAAACATCTCTCTGGTATCTTTTCAACTTTTCTGTAATAATATTTTCAATAAAAAAATTTTTTTTGGTTCCAATTTTCGTGCAGTGTATAGAAATTTGCGAACAAGCCAGTGTCAAGCTGTAAAGTTTTGATTAACAGGATGATAATGAATTCCACACAAATATATCTACAACTCATTCTAAGCTTCGAGAAAGAAAAAAAAACAAGTCTAATTAGGATATATTTAAACTCAAGCAGATGTGAAGCTATCTTAAAAAGCAGAAAAAAATCTATGAAATACATCTTGAAGCAAAGAAAGTTTTCCTTAGTTCTGAAGTCTTGATTATAAGTTGATTAGGGAAGCACCGCAAAGCAAATATTTGTTTAAACTATATATGCTATAGTCATCAATAGGATGTATCTCTCTGCAGTACGTGTTAATTTTAGACATCAAACGCTATCTAGAGCTATAATTTTTCATACACTCTCAGCTTGAGTTCAAGTATAGCTGATTGAAATGATGTTAATAATGATTCACAGTGTACAAAGTTTAGAAACTTCAAAGTTTGTTGAAAATATCTCATCTATTTTGAGCTTACTGTCGGAGGAATTGTAAAAAAATGTCTTTTGAAAAAAAAAATTTAAACCATACAACTCTTTCATATAAACTGCATGTAATAAGACCAGATTTTGTTCATTTATACTTAACTGGGAAAATAATGCGCATCAACATTCACCGACAGTCAAAGAGTTAGAATATCATTACGCAGTATTTTTGTAAGATCGATTGTTGCGCTATTGAATTACATTTTGTAATCAGTAGGTACTGAGTATGACCCTGGATTAAAGGCTGATTACACGGAGGTACGTGCAAACAGTCACCCAAATGGCCTTTCTGTTGACGCATGATGAAGATCGGTTACGATAGTTTCCACCGGTCCCTACAGTGTTGTGTTACTTAATCATGTCGAGATTGGTCATAAACATATTTTGGTTAAAATATCATTATTGGTGTATTTCTAGCCTATATTTCTGTTTGTCTAAATCATGCCATCTTGTAATATTTTTTCTAAGGAATTCAATACACCAATCAGAAGTTAGCATTTTAGGATCATGTGACATAGGTATATGATTGTTATGGTTATCATTAAGGTATTAATAATTTAAGCTTTACGTGAGCAAATACCCCACAAAATATAATAAATTGGGCTACAGTAAATTTTTATGATTCTAAGAAGAAGGTATTGAATTCCCATTTGTCTAGTAAAGATGGTTCTAAGATTGTTCTGTGGGTCACCGCTGAACTTTCGACCTGCGCTAAAAAGCATCTAATCAAAATATCAGTTATATTCAACGTGCTAAGTACTCTTGGACAAATTTCCCCCAATGTTATATGGGAATCAAAATTCCGAAAAGTGGGGCGGTTGGAGATACCCGATCCAATATACATGTATATATTCGAGAATTTCTGTGGATACTGTTAATCTGTACAAATATTTTCGCGCGAAATTATCTGGTAGCAATCAAAAACAATTCATTCATAGAGACAATGCCCTAGGCAAAGTATTAAATTAAGAGAATTCCCATTATGACTCCAAATGATTGGTAAATATCATACAAAGGACAAGCTTGTTGGTTCACTGTTTGCAATACAACGACCAACAGACCGACTGCAAAGACATTTCATTATAACTGGGAAAAACACTGTTATACTGTTTATATGGAATCTGCAGGAAACAGCTATATGCACATTTATTATACAAAAGTGGACATTCAGTACTTGTGTTCAATGCAGAATGCTTCAAAGCAGGAGTGGAGATACACAAACAGGGAGGGGTGGTGGTTATCTAATTTTTTAGATCGTTAAAACATTCTAGTAAAATTATTATAGTTTCATCAAAGTTTTGAACAAATCAATATTCCATGCAGAATTGGATAGACGCAGAAAACAAAAAACATGCAGGATCAGTGAAATGCCTACCTTCCAGTGAGAAATCCCTCCGCACGGGAACAGCATTTATTTCCATAACGACTAGCAGAAAGGCCAGAGCCAAACACATGACCTTTGTTTCCATCCTGTCGGCTGCAAAGAGGTCGCATATAATTTACAATTCCTTAATATAATCTGTGATACATCACGTGATTAAGACTATCCTCAGAGATCATTAACGATTATTTCTAATTTTGAAGGTCAGAGTTACATTGATACCTCTGACGCCCGATTGACACGGGGCTTCGTCGATGAATGAAAAAGTCCCTCAAGAGGACAGCTGAATTAAGACCAATATGCACTCGAACACCGAAGAATTCTATTAAATTGTCTTAAGTCAGCTGCATTCAAGTGATTATCTTAGAGTTTTGCTGTAAAAATTATGATTGATAACATTAACATTGAAAAGATAAGGCTTATGAAGCAAGGAGAAAATTGTGGTACTTACATCTGTTTGCAAGCTATCAGCTGATTGCGTGTGGGGCTGAGTGGACGAGCCAGAGACTCGGAGGCTTTATATATACCTGAAGGAACGAACAGTCGACAATCGGCTGATCACGATTTTCACAATGCACTCGCGGATTTAAACGTTCGGTTTTAGGGATTTCCCAGGATTGTCCAATTTGACGAAAGATGGAAATAGCGAATTGGCTGAATTCGTCACAACTTCCCTAGCTGTATCCAACCAGTTTCATTTAATGGATGCTAACTTTAAAAATACACATCACAAAAAATGGACCCTGACACTCATGGCACAAAATACTCTACTTTGACATATAAGTGTTCTGCTTGTATACTATATTAATGGTTTCCGGAAGTTGACCTTGATCGTCAAAAAAAAAGAAAAAAATATCTGTGCAAGTGGAGTACACCTATTGCGAATGTAATGATATATGATGTGTGTATTTTAGATATTGAAAAAATAAAATAAAATTGGGTAATTTCTTGTTCTTTTGAAAGAACATATATTTGTGACAAATTGATAAAAAATGGGATATGTAGAAAAAGGAAATCAGACAAGGAAAGTTTGTAATGAATCACGCTTTCATCTGCAGAATTTAGCAAGAAAGTCCAATGTCCGTGGTATAGTGTTTGTGTCTCATAAAAATCCCATTAACTTCTAGTCGTGAAGTAGTTATATAATGTAAAGATATCCGCAACTGATCAAGCGTTTTGTCTCACACACACACACACACACACACACACACAGAGAGAGAGAGAGAGAGAGAGAGCTGAATTGTAAATCGTAGCGAATTATCAAAATCGTTTACTTACCGATTTGACCGGGATTTTATTACATTCATCACGGATATGTTTTTTGAGAACAAACATGCTTTACACAAGGGACTATGCGGCAACCTCTATAGTCAGCAAAATCTGTAACTCGTGAAACTGCTGTACTTTGTACCAAAGGGGATTAGAGGATTTTCAACAACACAAACAATAAATAAAAAATAACCCCCACCCCCAACTCCACAACCGTATAATTTGTCCTTTGAAATAAATTATATATATATATATATATATATATATATATATATATATATAATGTTTGGTGTCTGCATGCATGCCAACATAAATACGATTCCCGAGAGCTTAAACCTGAAGTTCTCCATTACATGGTATATCTGTTCACATTCCCGCACAATCAAACACGCAGTCTGAGAGTACTGCTGGACGAAATATGTCCCCTTCCGTCTAACCTTCGCCCGACACGATTGTCATATTATAGTCAAACTTAGTCTATAGTGGTTTATTACAGCAGTGAATTTCATATCGATATCTTCGAATTAGCCTGATTGTGCAAATGTTCTATTTACATGACATGCAGATTGTTTCTTGCACTTCTGAACTTGCGTTGTAGCTTCCTAAAAATGACTACAGGTCAAGTTGCTATTGCGTGTATAACCATAGAATCGGTGGGGTTGGGTGGGTGGGGACGTATCTGTGCCAATTGGGGTGAGTGAGTGGGTTTGAGATGCTCTGAGAATGTTTGTTAAATTCAAATATTCCCTTTCCGGAATTGCAAAAGCTGATGTATTCAATTTATTTTTAATCATCGTTTCTAGAAAACCAAAATGTGTTTTCATGTTCACATACACATCCTATGTAATATTGAGTGTGATTTTCCACTACAATGGTGACACTACACATTACATCATTTTTTTATGTTCGCCTTCGTGATGATTTTTAGGGAGGGGTGCAGCGAGCAACAGTACACAGTACTTAGAGTCCTTTAGCAATGAAAGGCAGGACTGGCATCAAGCCTGTTGGTTGACAGCAGTGCTTACGTCAGCTGGGTAGTTAAATGTTCTAGCATAAATAATTTAAGATTTTCAGCCTTGAAATATATTGTATCTTCACCAGAGCTGGAATTAAATTCTACATCCATTTAAATAATTAATATTTGAAAAAATAGAATAAGAGGTTTATTGATTCACATCTCTCTCGCTCTCTCTCTCTCTCTCTCTCTCTCTCTCTCTCTCTCTCTCTCTCTCTCTCTCTCTGTGAAATGAATATTTTGGGTAATTTACGCCATTTCGAGAAGGGGAAGGACATATTTATTTGGATTGAATGGCATTTCATAATGCTAAATAAGATAGATATATTTTTAGGTGTCCATCTTTATTACATTTTATCTTTGTTTTACACCCTCCTCCTCTAGAATGGGAGGGAGTGGACAGGTGATGTTATTATATTAAAAAGCTCAAGTTTCTCCAATGATTAAGTTGCTGACATTGACCTACATTAATCACCTGCAGCTGCTGCTGATCGATAATACTCTATTTTTAACCACCTCACTAATCTGCCATGTGATATTCATATGTATTTTTAAAACGCTATAAAATACATGTATATCGAGGCGTATTTTTATTACAGTTCGACACTTTCCATATTTATCTAATTCAAACTGATAAACTATGTCCTAAAAAAAATATTCATTTCAAAATCACACCTTAAAAGCCTTAATTTGATTAAATCTGCCAATGGGGACGACTTTTCATCGATGGTATCTCACATGAAAAGTTGTAGCTAGCAAAATGTATTTTATATATATGATACACCAACAAACAAACAAAATCACAGACTTACCAAGAAAGTGGTTGTAATTTTTAAGCTTTTACTTTTCAGCGTAATAGATACCTACTTAATTCTACGAATACTTCACATTCTTCATAAAACTACTTAAGGATGAACAACACTTTAAATTCTTGCAACAATTTCCCAAAGTAAGACCTTTTATGATAAACTAAAATGTAATCTCTGGCGATACAAAGTACGTTATTGTATGCTATATGCAAGTTTAGCAATGGCAGCATAACAAATATATTGTGGAAGAAGGTGTTTTCTTTCTGTCTCCCGATTATGGTAGCAGGAGACTTTATTTTTGGCTCTGGGACATGAGGATTGGGCGTATACATCAAAGTCCGCTTATGGCAAACTAATGAAAAATCATATTTCCTTTTCAAGTCAATACTTGTATTTCATATTGGTGTAGTTCATAAATTATGACCCTAAATTACATATCATCCAATAGGATACAGACTGGCGTTGGTGCACAAAGCATGCTCTGAGCAGGTGCCCCTTTCTCGCTTTGATTTTCTCTCATTTGGGATATATCCGCACTTCCGAAACTCTATAAAGTACCGCGCGAGGGAATTTAGAACTGTGCACAATGAAAAATTCTGTCTGTCCTTCTTAAAAATCTACCTTTCATATGGGGTCACCCATCTTACCTTTCAGCTACAAACGCTATGCCAAAACATACAGGTTTTCATCGAAATTTCTTCAGCAACTGACCACGTGTCATGGTGACGCCTACATGTTGCATATCAAATTTTACATTTAGCACTCTGCTACACTTGACATGTATCCTAAAATTATTTTACACTTTTTACACATGTAATATCACTTCAGATATGGGGTATTTCCATTTTTAAAGAAATGCGGGCCTATAGTGTGAAACTATCTCCTGCTACCTACGTAGAAAATTTGCAAGGGAGACAATTTGGAGCTAATCTAATTTACGTACAACTTTACAATATTTCCAACCAGGTTTTCAAACACCCTTCTGTAACTTTCGAAACGACCAAGTCGGAGGCGGAGTTTCTGTATTTGTCAAAAATAATATTTGTGCTAAACGCCACGAAGATCTTGAAGTTAGTTTAGTCGAATGTGTTTGGATAGAACTCCCCCTGTCAGCTAGAAGGTTTCTTTACGATACATTTTATGGACCATCCAACTCCAATGACTCCTTTTGGAAAGAAATAGAATACTCAAATGATCTACCTTACAATGTAATATAGGTACACTTCAATATAACACAAAGTCCCCACTATTTGATTGATAGCATAATGGTAAGTGACACGTTCATGGTACAAAAAGCTTACGTGGGCGACTGTTTCCTTTATCAATGCTATAGATACCATTCTCAGAATCATGGACTGTAATACTAGGTGTTTTTCCAAAAAAAAAAAGATAATAAATAAAAAAATAAATGGTTATTTAGTGATGTCAGCTTTGGTACATTTAAATATAGAGAGAGAAAAAAATAGAATGGGACGATTTATTCCGTGGAAATGATGTAAATACTTTTGTTGTAAAATTCAATGAAACGGTTCTTCAGCATGCTAAATCGAGTATCCCCAACAAAACATTAACAATACGACGAGCTGATTCAACTCTGGATAACCACCAAAATTAATATTACATTTTCCCAAAATGGGCCATGGTCCTTTCATGTTAATTCGGTTCTCTTGAAAGCTTCTTCTGTTCGATTAAATACGCTACGAAAAATTAGTTTTTTATTAGACAGAAAATCGTTAGAGACGTTCTACTTTCCCTTTATTAGGACTATCTTTGATTGATTGACTGATTGATTGTATATTGTTTAACGTCCCTCTTGAGAATCTTTCACTCATATTGAGACGTCACCACTGCCGGTGAAGGGCTGCAAAATTTAGGCCTATGCTCGGCGCTCATGACCTTTCAGCAGGGAGGGATTTTTATCGTGCCACACCTGCTGTGATACGGGACCTCGGTTTATGCGATCTCATCCGAAGGACCGCGCCATTTAGTCGCCTCTTACGACAAGCAAGGGGTACTAAAGACCTATTCTAATCCGGATACCTCACCTATCTTTGAATACGCTGACATAATTAGGGGTATTATTTATAGTGACCTCTGTCAAAAAATCAAGAAGCAGATAATATCATAACTGGAGGTACAAAACTTACAAATATAGTTAACCTACACAATCAATTGGGCTCTTGAAAACAGAAGGAAGAAACATAAATTTATCCAGTTTCATAAAATGGTCCACGGCCAAGTTCCCGAGTACTTACATGAATCTCACTCCCATAACACAAGACAAGCTAATACTATTACAAACGTCTACAATTATACAAACTAAAAGTAAAATCACGTACTACCCTAGAAACACTACAGTATATATATATATATATATATATATATATATATATATATATATATATAACGGAAATTAAAAAAAGGGAGGAAATAACAAACAAGAATAAATTTTTGAGTCTCCTACTTTCCCATCAGGACACAAATACATACATACATATATATATATATATATATATATATATATATATATATATATATATATATATATAATCCAGAAATAAGTATAGAAAATCTACACAAATAGTAGTATAATAAAAATATCACAAAGCCAAGTGAGTATATACTCAACTAGTGTCTTCAATTCTTCATAAGTATACTGAATATTGCTTAGTAACTAAGCAGTATTCAGTATATTCCTGAAGAATTGAAGAAACTAATCTAGTATATACTCAATAGGCTTATCGGCTTTGTGGTACTTATGTGTATATATATATATATATATATATATATATATATATATATGACCTTTATAGCACAATAATGGTATTATTCGTCTAGCTTTTTACAATGATTGATTGTTTGTTGTTTTACGCCACACTCAACAATTTTTCAGTTATTCTAGCTTTTTATAAGTATAGTCTTGTTTATTCATGAATAAATGTAAATGTTTACAAATATAACTTTTTAAACAATGTTTGCTGTCTTTAGGAACAACCTTCTACACGAAACTATGCTTAAAGAACATATCGCATGTTTCCAAAGTATATAATATTATGTACAATTATATCTCTTTTTTGCAATGACGACATAATTAGTCTTTTTTGAAATGGTAAATCTCATAAAAGGTAAAGTTTTAAAAACACTTACTGGAAACTACTGTATAATGCGCCTTGTAGTCGGACCGTAAAGTAGATATGGCTTGATTAGTTGTTGGACGTTCCGTTGAAATTTTTCACTCTTACTGAGGCGTCACCAGCTTTGGAGGAAGTACCACGAGTACTTAATGTAAAACTTGATAAGCAATATGTAAGTGTTACCTTGATTCCTAGCCTACAAATGGGTGGAAATACGAAACTAAGACATTTGGTCAGTTCCTGATGAAACTACATGATCCAGGAAAAGATCGATAGCTGTGAGGGAAGGTAAAATATTAAGAAGGGCAGGCAGAGTTCTTCATTGTGCACAGTGTCTAAATCCCCTCGCACGGTACTCTGATGGGGTTTGGGTGGTGCGGATATAGCCCAAGTGAGAGGAAATCAAAGCGAGAAAGGGGCGTCTGCTCAGAGCATGTGTTGTACACAAACACCAGTATGTGTGGATGACATGCAATTTAGGATCACAAGCCATTAAATACACCAATAACGGCCTCCGTGGCCGAGTGGTTAGAGCAAAACCAGAAGGCCTCTCACCTCTAGTCGGCTCGGGTTCGATTCTCGCTCGCGCCGATATATGTGAGAAAGTTTGGCAGCTTATTTTCGGAATGTCGGTGGTCTCTTCCCGGGTACATTGTGTCTGGGTTCTCTCCTCCACCAATAAAAACTGGACGCCACAAGATAAAAAGTGTTGAGTGTGGCGGAAACCAATAAACAGTCAATCAATCAATCAACTAACCAATATGAAATACAAGCATTCAAATAAAGGGGAAATATGATTTTTCATTAGTTGGTCATAACCTGACTTTTATGTATAAAAAATGAAAATCTTGTGAAAATGTTTAGTTGTAAGTTAGATCAGCAGCAAATTATCTCCCTTGCGCTAAAATAAATTAGAATTCACATCACGCATATTCTACCAATCACAAAGGAGAGGAAGTGCGTTATCCGAAGATTGTAAAATACTAGTAATATACGTCGTCTTCCAAGGGCGTTTTTTATTTTTGCCACGTGGATCGACCACATTGGCTTCTTGTTAATGTAGAAATTAAAAATTTTATGATTGGTTTTATTAGTATAATTGGTTGGATGCAATTATTAATACAATGTCTTATTCACTCGTTTGTTGCTTGGCCGTGGTATTCTTTCGAGATAGTCCCAGACGGGTACTGACAGGGACATCCCGGGGGAAGGGGTGGGGGTAAGGCAATCAGGTAGGAAAGCTTGACGGATACACAGGTAGAGGATGTGGGGTCGCTGAGTGGCAGGGGTATTCCGGGGTGACGTCATGTTACTTGATGGAATATAGGGGCATAGGGGATTTGAAATTGATCAAAAGGACCGGTTCGATGAGATTAGTTTTGATATAGGTTCAGGCCAAGGTCGCAGGGTCAATGCACTGGGACATTTAATCTGTCGTTAAAGGACCAATTAACTATATTCGAGATCAAAATAGAGGCTTGAAATACCCAATACGCAACTTCCGAGATATCAATTCTTTTGTTATGGAGGTACGTTCAGTATTCAGTTGAACGCTTTGTTGGGTACAAAATGTGTACATATGCTATAGACCATTTATGTAGATAACTATAAAGGTTATAAAAGCGTAAATTTTGTTTATATCAGCCGCCGGTACACATTAATTGACCATATCAAGAATAATTTGTTTGAATTAGGCCATCAAATTATAAAATTATTATTCACTTCCTCTTCGACACAAATTCTACTTCTTATCAAAGTAAGATGGTCACTTTTGTTTGAGCTATTTCATTATCACATACTCATAAACTTACCAATCTTGTCTTGTGTTTTCCTGCAGTTCGGGTATTTGCATACCATCTGGTAATCGTCCTTTAGACAATATGAAAAGGCTAAGATAACGAACAGTATTAATTCCTATAGAAAATACAAAGCAGAGAGATGGACATACCAGAGGTGGGATCAGGTGCCTAGGAGGAGTAAGCATCCCCTGTCGACTGGTCACACCCGCCGTGTGCTCTATATCTATAAGGTAAACGGAATAATCCTCAGTCAGAATTAGAGTGCCAAGAACAGCCTAACAATTGGTATGAAACACGCCAGACACCATTTGACCTACCGGAAGGTTGTACTGGCAAACTAAATCGTTATAACGACCATAAAATGCTGACTTTAGACGAGACTGTACAAACCCCTGCAACACCAACTTCTTTGTCAATAGCCTTTCTCGATTTAAAAACTGATCAACAGCAATAAGCATTTGTACCCACCGCGCTGACATAAAAATATTTTTTGCGTCTCGCCCTACGTAAGAGGTAAACAACTCCTGGGAATGTAAGCAACTCTTTTCCATGTGTGATGATTTGAGGATTTCACGATAAATCCAGGTTGGGATAGCTTGCCTGTAGGTCAAGTTGAATGTTATCCGGAACCAACGCAGCCAGCTATATTGTATTCACTCATTTAGAGTCGTCACAACTGCCAGTGAAAGACTGCAAAATTAAGACCTATGCTCGACGCATACGGCCTTTGAGCAGGGAGGTTGATTGATTGATTATATATTATTTAAAGTCCCGCTCGAGAAGTTTTAGCAGGGAGGGATCTATTTCTTATCATACCTGCTGTGACACGGGTCCTCGGTTTTTGCAGTCTAATCCGATGGTCCGCTCCATTTAGTCGCCTCTTACGACAAGCAATGGGTACTAAGGACCTCTTCTAACCTGGATCCCCACAAGACGGTTTTAATTGAATTCTTCATGTATATGAATGAACTGAATAGATGATACATTTTGATAAGTATTTAGTTGAAACCGTCTCTTTAAATATTGAATAAATAGCGAATGTTATGAGATCGGGTGTGGTATGGTGTATCTTCCATTCAAAATGGCGATGGCAACTTTTAGTCACAAAAGCAAATTTTTCATCATATGAAGTTATAAAAATGTTATCTATGATTGATTGGTTGATTGTATATCTCTCTCGATAATCTTTCACTCATATAGAGTCGTCAACATTACTGGGAAAGGGCTGCAACATTTAGACCTATGCTCAGCGCTTATGACCTTTGAGTAGGAAGGGATCTTTAATGTGCCATACCTGCTTTGACAAGGGGCCTTGTCTTATAGCGGTCTCATCCGAAGGACCGCCCCATTTAGTCGCCTCTTACGACAAGCAAGGGGTACTGAGGATCTATACTAACAACCTGGATCCCTGTTATCTATGATACAGTGGTGGACTTTGGTGTTTAGTGGTGGATTTTGGTTGTAACTGGGTGGATTTCGGTTAAATCATTCACCGCGCATAGCCAGTCTATTTACCTTTATTATACATGTAGGTTCTATAACAATAAAGACCAGATTACACTATATATTTGCTATTTAAAAAGATATGGGCGTTTAAACATTTTATGATTGATTTGTTTGTAAGGCTCATTATTACAACAGCATTCTAAACGAACTGGACATTAATTCCACATTTATTAATCGCAAGCATACTCCAACTGCCCTTTCAAAAGATGAAATTCTTCAAAATCATGCTTCAGTTTTAAATACATTTAATATCCAAGTCGATAAAGCGGATGAATATGAGTTACCGTACCTATACTGGATCCCCAAAATCCACAAAACCCCTTACAGTGAAAGATACATTGCTGGATCCAGTAAATGTTCTTAAACCCCCTATCTTTGCTTCTTAAGAAAATATTAACTGCTGTGAAGGAGAAGCTTCAAACGTACTATGTCACTACATATGCCAAAAGTGGTGTAAATTAAATGTGGATTCTTAAAAATTCGAAAGAACTTTTAGTGAATTTGAAATCACAAAACTTTTCTCAAATTCACAGCATTAAAATATATGATTTTGCAACACTTTACACGACCATACCGCACGATAAATTAAAGACTAGACTTTTTGATATAGACAGTTGCTTAGTGAACAAGAATGGTAAAAGGAAATATTCATATTTAGTGATTGGTTATCTCAAAATATTATTTTGTTAAACACCACTCTGACTCCACGCACAGGTACTCTGAAGTTGATATTAAAAAGATGCTAGTGTTCCTCATTGACAATATTTTCGTTGTCTTCGGTGATCAGGTTTTCCAACAGTCTATTGGAATATCCATGGGCACGAATTGTGCTCCTTTGTTAGTTGACCTATGTTTATATTCTTATGAAGTCGAATTCATTCCAAAACTTCTACACGTGAAGAAAAAAATCTCTTGCTGTGGTCTTCAATTCGACATTTAGATAAATCGACGATGCTTTTTCTATTACCAATGATCATTCATTCATATGTCAATTCGATATATCCCAGTGAACTTGAAATTAAAGACACCACAGAGTCTTCCAACTCTGCTTCGTACTTAGATATTTTACTGAAAATAGATGCCGGCGGCAAACTAGCAACTCAGCTTGATGACAAACGGGATGATTTCAATTTCTCCATCGTCAACTTCCCTTATTTATGTGGTAAAATTCCATCATCACCTGCATACGAGTATGGTGTTTATATCTCCCAACTGATTCGATACGTAAGAGCTTGTTCTGCATGTGATCAGCTTTTAAATCGAGGCGGGCTACTGACAAAGAAGTTGATGTTATAGAGGTTTGTACAGTCTCGTCTAAAGTCAGTAAATCGTTATAACGATCTAGTTTGCTAATACAACCTTCCATTAAGTCAAATGCTGTCTGACGTGTTTCGTATCAATTGTTAAGGCGTTCCTGACACACTTATTTTGACTACGGATTATTCCGTTTACCTGATCGGAATATAGGGCTCACATCGTGTGTGACCAGTCGACAGGGGATGCTTACTCCTCCAAGGCACCTGATTCCACTTTTGGTATGACCAGGGATCCGTGTTTGCCCATTTATCTGATTTGTATTTTCTATAGGAATTACGGGATTGAATGCTGTTAGTTATCTTGGCCTTTTCATTTATGCGGGAATTATTTTATTTCTGCTTCAAATATATATATATATATATATATATATATATATATGTGTGTGTGTGTGTGTGTGTGTGTGTGTGTTTATAAGTGGGTTTTTTTAGTGTAGTTATTGTTATATAGAAATCACTTTACTACCAATAAATGGCGATATTTTCACTTTGCGTGATACGACTTCATTGCGTTGTAATGTGTATCCCATTATTATGCGGCGATATTTTCACGTTATCGCATTGTTATGATCATGCCCTATAAATATGCGACCCTATTTTCACATTTTCGCGTTGAACATTATGACATTGCTCAATAGTTACCCCCATAAACTTGCGGCGATATTTTCACGTTATCGCGTTCTTATGATATTGCTTAATATTTCCCTAACGTGCGACAATACTTTCACTTTACTGCGTTCTTATGATATTGCTCAATAAAACATTAGCTTCATAGTGTTGTAATGATTTGTTCCATGTGTATAATATGTCTCAGTGAGTGTTGTAACTTTCATAATCATTTTCAAACGTGTAATCCTCTTTCTTATCTAATTTGTTTTAAAGAATAAAATTCATAATATGCGCTTGAATTTGCAGAACTTGCCTTTGTAAAAGCTGCTGCAGTACGCGATACGCGTATAAGATTCTATTGTGTACACAATGGGTGTTTAATATTACAGGTACATCCTTTAAGTTTACAATGTAAGAACCCATGCAACCCCACTTTTACTGATACGTTCTTTACACAATCACATTTATAATTTGATGCAATATTGTCATTGGATTTGTATGGTAGGAACTAGACGTGCTGTGGCCTTTTTATATTAGCTCATCTGGGCCGAAGGTTCAAGTGAGTTTTTCTGATCAAAACTTTCCGTCGTCCATCGTCATCGTAAACTTTTCACATTTTCATATTTTTCTCCAGAACTACTTGACCAATTTCAACCAAACTTGGCAAAACGCATCCTTGGGTGAAGGGGATTCAGGTTTGTTCAACATGAAGGGCAACGCCTTTCTCCAAGGGGAGGTAATAACGAAATAGCGAAAACGTCACAAATGTTGAAACCCTTTCCCAGAATCAGTGGGCCAATTTCAATCAAACTTGGTAGACATCATTCTGGGGTGAAGGAGATTCAAGTTTCTTCAAATGAAGGGTCATGTCCCTACAAAGAGAGATATCACAAAAATGCAAAAATAGGGTGGGCATTTAAAAATCTTCTCAAGAACCACTGGTCCAGTAAAGTTCAAATTTACATGAAAGCTTTATGATATAGTGCAGATTCAGATTTGTTAAAATCACGGCCGCTGGGGGTCGGGTAGGGGCCACAATAGGGGATCAAAGTTTTAAATGCGAAATGATAGGAAAAAATCTGAAAAAATCTTGTCAAGCACCACTGAGCTAGAAAGGTTTAGATGGCAGCTTTCTGACATAAGGCAGATTAAATGTTGTTAAAATCATGGTTTAGGGGGTAGGGTGGGGCCAAAATAGGGGATTTGCATTCAAATATATAGTAAGAAAAAAATCTTTGAATATGGATCAAAGTGACTCAGGTAAGCAATATGGTTCATGTACCTCTTGTTATTTTTTTTTAAGAGAAACTCATGCTTACAGGTACCTTTGAGCTTTCCATAAATCACGTGTACCCGTCATTAATTTCAATGACTGTTCATGTTACAGGCTATTGTAAATCAAATTACCATTCTCCTGATATTATCTCTCAATATCAATAATGTTTGTGAATTTGAATAGATAAAGCAGATATTGTGTATAGTATTTCCTGCGGCATTATTTTGCTTGGTGAAATTGAGTCAATCCTGAAAAACGATCCATGCTAATGTTAGCCTAATTCGGCAAATAAAGTAAACACAAATATGTTGATTCCTCTCTTCTTCCACACGTATTCAATACACTCACTGTTGTACATTCCACCTCCGGATGCCATCTATAACCATCATAGTTATCATCACCTTCCTCGGGCAAGATGTTACCGATTCAGTTCCAGCACATCCCTTTACTTCTACCATTATTTCATTCCTCATTTTCTATGTACATCAGACCGGTCACGGTAGCTGTGAGTTTTGTAACCGGAAGGTCGTGAATTCAAGCCCCGCTCGTGCCATGGTCGCGTAAGAACATAGGTAGTGAGAGCTCCTTCGCCAAACTCTCGGCATTTAAAAGTGAGAATCATGAATCTTTCGGATCTGACATTTATAACGGAAGCCCCATGTCACGGCAGGAGTTAGCACGTTAAAGAACCCTCACTGCTATGACTCTGAGCACTGTGTGGTATTTCACCTAAAACTGGTGACGTCTCAATATGAGTGAAAAAATCTCGATGGGATATAAAACAAACAATCAATCTATGTCCATCATATATCCAGTACTAGTATTCTTCTAAGATAGGCTGGAACTTGTAAATCTTCTTCACTTCCGCTTTCGTCATTTTTCAAACTTTACGCCCGTACGCGCCGGTCATAATACTACAATAGTGTCTGGGACTTGTCGTAACAGGCAACACAATGGGGCGGCCCTTCAGATGAGACCGCAAAAACCGAGGCCCCGTGTCACAGCAGGTGTGGCACGACAAGCGCCGAGTATAAGCCTATATTTTGCATCCCTTCACCGGGAATGGTGACGTCTCTATATGAGTGCAAGATTCTCGAGCGGGATGTTAAACAATATACAACCAACCAATCACCTTTTTTACTAGTTTTTCAAATTTTGTTCGACTTTATCATCTTCCATAATCTTTTTCTCTGAAAGAGATAAAAATCTTTTTGAAGTAAACGAAGTGGATGCGCGAAATAACTCTTGACTCGTGAACTGGATTTGCTCCAAAATACTGCGGAGGATGAATGAATTTCCAGAAAGCTCTATCTTCTGATTCTCAAAATGATAACCATTCCCTTTATGTTGTATACTTTAATTACAGGCATCTAAATGTATAACACAGCTCTTAACGCTTGCATTATTTGGCAGCATCACGATGTTTTATTTTATTTCAAATGTCTGGATTTTGTAGGGATCTGAGTTATAGCGGATCTTCAGTACCCTTGCTTATCACAAGAGGCGATTAAATAGGAAGGTACTTCGAATGAGCCTGCAAAATCCCAGGCCCCATGTCAGAGCAGGTGTGGCACGATAAAGATTCTTCCCTGCTCGAAGGCCGTAAGCGGCGAGCATAGACCTAAATTATGCTTCCCTTCACCGCCAATGGTGATGCCTCCATATGGATGAAAAATTCTCGCACAGGACGTTAAACAATATATAATCAATCAATCATTTAATAGCCGTTCAGCTCTCTTACCGCTGTATTGACGTTTCCATGTGCATTCAGTAGATCTACGGAAGTATCGTCAATGACTTCCACTATAGGGATTCTTCACACCTTGTTTTCACTTCTTTCTCTGTCAATTCCGAGCTGTCCACCCCTCTGTCAATTCCGAGCTGTCCACCCCTCTGTCAATTCCCAGCTGTCCACCCCTCTGTCAATTCCCAGCTGTCCACCCCTCTCTGCATGTTTTCACTGGTGCATCCCTGATTTATGGCAATTCTCATTCTAACACATATGTACTTGAAATGTTAAGTACTTCTCTTCAGTCTCACAGTCTTGTCTACTCAATGGAGGTCTCTCAAATATTATTCTTCACTGCTACAACCCTCAACCACTTCCTATTGGTTACAGGTATTTTTTGAACTGTCTATATATGTTATAACTCTATCTTTCTCTCTGCATACCTTCTCTCTTTTTCTTTCTCTGATTTAATTCTGGGAAATGTTCCTAAAACATTCTGTTATTTGAAGGTTAATTACACCAAAGAATTTTAATTTACAAGAGACTTATATGAAATCCTAATCATTGTATGAAAACGCACGAAAGGTTCGGTCCCTGAATAAAACTGCAACAGTTTCTTTTCCATTTGTTTTAATCTACGTGCTGTAACATGTGTCACGATTCTGGGTCATGGTTGAAGCTAAATTAGCTCTAGGTCAGGTTGAGGGTCTGAAGATCACAGGAATCTCGAATTACACTAGTAGCGGTCAGATGTCATTCCATAAGGAAACTGCGGGTGGTGCGCTTTGGTGCAGAGATATTTAATTAGTATTACATAGTCGCAAGGGATTGCAAAACAGTATATATAATGGGTGAAAAATGATATAGATATAAAAAGGGAGCAATACATTAAAGAAATTTAATAAATGAAGTTACTGTTTATCCAAATTTATCATCGCAGGATTCCTGTATTCTGCTTCATCGGACTATTTATGGATCACAAACTCGTATTTCTTTGGTCACGTTCTAATCCTCGTGCACATACTGCATAGGAATATCCCATCCGTAGAAATAATTGTCGTGAAAAGGGAGATGATAATGTTGGGCAGATTGCTTCGTTTGTCTCAATGTTCACGACACACGATACAAGGGAAAGGTAGAAGAGATTTTTGTAATTCTTGTAAAAATCATGTTGATCGACATCATTAAATCATTACCATATGATTGAAAAGGCTAACGATAGTTCTTATACATATAATACATGTACCTCTAAAGGTAGCTTGCTAAAAATATAAAATATCCCGAGTGAAAATTCGTGTTAGCTCATGTTTTGATATAATTTTGTCGACAGTTTACTGTGTAGGATTTGTCGTTACTGAACTATTATTTGACATCCAATATGTGAAATCAGCTATGTGTACTATCTTAATTCTCTTATGACAATTTATAACATTTTTTAAAATGACAAACGGATATGTGCGGGTTTCTGCATAATTGCGGGATCCATGACTTACAAAAAGGAGTCGGTGACGAAGACCTTGGACTGAAGATTCTACTTGCATTCATTATGTCAATCAAATTCACCCTAGTGGTTTAGATTTTAGTCTTTTACCAAGAACATTTAAAATTTCTTAATGATAACTGTATGTTCTTGCTTTATATTTCAAAGTTTATGCACTATAAAAAGCGAAGATAACAGGGATGGGATAAAGTGCATAGGAAGAGTAAGCATCACCTGTTGACCGGTCACACCTGATGTCATAATATTCCAAAATGAGATAAGAAAAACCTTTTAGTTTATGAAAATATACGAGATATATACCTCTAACCTCTCCACTCTGGCATATTGAATGGAGTGCTTTTATTTTCTGCAGTTCATGGGTCCTCCGTAGCCGAGTGGTTAAAGTATTGCGCTCAAAATCACAAGGCCTCTCACCTCTAGTCGGCGCGGATTCGAATCCCGATATATGTGAGAAAGTTTGCCAGTTTACTTTCGGAAGGTCGGTGGTCTCTTCCCGGGTACATTGTATCTGGGTTCTCTCCTCCACCTACAAAAACTGGACGCCACCAGATAACTGAAAAATTGTTGAGTGTGGCGGAAAACAAACAAACAAACACATCCAGTTCGTGCGGGATTAAATTCGAGGATATTTCCATTTGACGAAAATTAAACTCTCACGAAAATTTCACGATTTTACAACCGAACAAAATCAAAACCAGATAACGCTACGGTAAACCTATAATGCTTGTATGCCTCAAGTAGATTCGTTTTTTAAATTGATTTAGCATTGATTTGAATCAGACTAACAAATACTAGTTCTTCTATACCAATTCTCAACTCATTGTAATTTGTGAGATTTCTATATGATGATGAAAATATAAAAGAATGTCAGTACACCAACCAAGTGGAGTAAAAAAAAACAACACCTAATGCTGATGTTACATAAAACAACAATAAAACAAACACACTTAAAGTTAATTTGACATAAACCAACAAACAACAAAAATTTCTAATGTTGAATTTACATAAAACAACAATGAAATAAAAAAAAATCATCTCTTGTTGACTCAACATAAAATAACAAACAAAAACATCTGTAATTGCTTTATTCATTCATTATTCCCTCCCTTAGGAGATTATAAACATATTACAGTTACATTCATATATTTACAAATTCATGCAAACAGAAATATGTAATACAGTTGGCTAGCGTTACAATTTGTGAAAAAGGAGAAAACCTGTGTAAACCATATAACCAAAAGTAGAAAAGAAAAAGACACTCGGAGTTGTACTCTTTAACAAATGAATACATACAGTTGCAGCTGTCCCTTTTGTTGCCAAAAATGATTATTATATAATTATTGCGTTGAATATCTGTAGTATAGGGCTGAAACACTGCACACCAATTTACAGTTCAACAGACTGAGTGATGAGGCATCCACCTGATTCACAAGAGTGGATATTTGCCCACCAAGAAGGACAAGATACCACTCAGATTCCGACAGCCCATAGAGTTCTGCACACAGATCGACACTGAAGCTATTGACGATGGCGTTCCACCACTGGTCTCCTATGTTGACGGTACTTGGACATGAACATGACGAGTGACAGAAAACATCCGTGAAGGAATTACCACATAAATGGCACAAATGAACAAAACCTTCTACATCTATGCCTGTGAATATTTTGCATAAGAATTTGCAAAGTTCATTGTTAGTTGTGTTCCATATAGTTGTAGGTTTTATAACTGAGAATATCTGTCTGAAAAAATAGACTTGAGTTAGAATGTCTCATTCTGCCGCACGGTCGAGATCACGGTAAACTTGGCACATGTATTTTTCATGTTCTTCGTTTAGAGCGTTACGAAAAATTCGTTTTGCTCTATTATAGTTTCGATGTGGCGTAAAGTTCATACCGCGAGGACGTCCATCAGATATCCATATTCGACGTTTAGATCGTTCAGCTGTCTGAAGTTCTTTAACGACCTTTGTCCATTCCGGACGAGTGAAGGGGTTGAATGACGTAAATGGAATTTTCCCCCTGGTATATCTGTGGAAAGTATTCGAAATAGTAAGAATATACTCGACTAGGTATGTTTCATTATTTATGTTAGATTCTAATTACTGTTCTAGGGAGTTATGAATACTCTGTATTCTACAACAGCCTCAGGTGCAGCCTTGTGCCACGCTGGTAATCGCGTTTGGATGTATCTAAGATTGTGTGTAGGCATATTGAAGTCTACTATTGCAATACTAGGTAAATGATCAAAAGTTGTAAAGAACGAGCCTTCAGGAATGATTTTATAGCTTTGCAGGTTTTCCAGAACATATTTGTCAAAAAGAATATAATCTAATGTTGGAAATTTTTGAACAAAAGATTTAAAAAAAAACTTCACCATCTACGACAAAGTCTGTATTCTGAATGCATAAATTGTGCTTGGAAACAAAATTTAGCAATAAATTTGATGTACGTGCGTTTGTATTACATGAGTCAACAATACTGCCATTCATATCACCTGCAATGATACCTTTACCATAATCCGAGTAATAACTGTACAAGCTATCAAAAATGCTAAGTTCTCGCTGATATGCTTGAAGAGAACTTCCCTTTGGGAGTATTGCGATTTCTACCTCTTTTATCAGTGAAATATGAACCACGTGTAGAACTTTTAAATTGAAATAACGCACAAAAGAAGACTATATACTGGTTAAAACAAATAAATAAGACTCGAGTCTGGCTGGGCAGTATGACCTTTTAAAACATACGCGTACACAGAAATTATTCACATTTAACTGTTCATTACAAGAAACCTAAACTAAAATATTTCCTAAATTGTGGCTCTAAAGAAGATATAGGCCAAAGAGCAAGGACGTTAAGAATAGTCACGTTGAATTACAAGTGCTCAAAATGCTCAATACGGTAAGAATAGCTAGAGCAACAAAATTGATATGCAGGACAGAACACCAAACTTTTGTCAACGCTTTAGAAGCCGTCAGCAGAATCATGTACTACGCCGTCAGAGCAGTGATATCCTGCTACAGAGGGGACTGACGTAAATCGTGTCAGAGATAATACTTCGCGTTCCAAGCCCTAACAACGAATTATTTAAATTCTTCTGATAAAAATTATCTGAATTCCTCTCTAGGACATAAAATTGAATATATAATAAAATCATCAACGCAGAAATACAAAATCGCTGAATTGTGTAAATTTACCATAGGGATTTTGAACCACGAAGTCATAGAGTTCCGTATAATACTAATGAAGGTCAAGGAAAGTCCATCTAACGGTTGTGCAAGTCAGGAAGAAGGCGTGGGGGTATTGTACAATATGCGTATTATAAAAGTAATATGAAATGTTGATAGGTCTTTTGGAATGTTTTAAGTGTTAAAAAGGCCAGTGTATGCTCTGTAAATAGGCGTATTTACAAATATTAACGGGTTTCTAGCTGTTTGCGGCAAAAAATACGTTGTTCAAACGTATTAGGATATGATTGAAATTTCGCACTGTGTATTGTGTAATGTTTTTGAATGACACTGTTTTGTTTCTCAAATCTCGTCTTTTGATATCCAGTACTGATTTTGCTGCGAAACATTTTCAGAATCTATTTGTACAAAACTGTGATAATCGTTATGAACAGAATTTAAATAATCTATGGTATTTTTTCTGAGTTTATGTTCAGAAATAACTACAATGTCACACTTTTCTTTCTTCAACTTTGAAGAACGGCATAATGTGAATGAGATCGCTCCACGCACATTCCAGGACATGATAACAACCATTATAACGTTATAAATAATAAGTGAGAGCCACATGTGGAGAGAGTACAAAACAGTCTAAGTTGGCTGAGAGCTAATTAGATTTTACATGGACATTAAGCAGACCAATCTTGAGTATAGGAGTCCAAATCCTCGTGATAGAGTTGAGCACTGCACTTCCGCTCCCAGTCTCTGAAGCTCATGGTCTACAATTAACGCCTCGAGGACAAAATTCTGGACATTCGATCTTGTCAGCATACTGAATGGGTACATTCACTTTTGCAGTTATTAATGAACATATAAACAAAACATTCTAATGTTGACTTTACATAAAACAACAAACAAACAAAAACTTCTGATGTTGACTTTACATAAAACAACAAACAACAAAAACTTCTGATGTTGACTTTACATAAAACAACAAACAAACAAAAACTTCTGATGTTGACTTTACATAAAACAACAAACAAACAAAAACTTCTGATGTTGACTTTACATAAAACAACAAACAACAAAAACTTCTGATGTTGACTTTACATAAAACAACAAACAACAAAAACTTCTGATGTTGACTTTACATAAAACAACAAACAAACAAAAACTTCTGATGTTGACTTTACATAAAACAACAAACAAACAAAAACTTCTGATGTTGACTTTACATAAAACAACAAACAACAAAAACTTCTGATGTTGACTTTACATAAAACAACAAACAACAAAAACTTCTGATGTTGACTTTACATAAAACAACAAACAACAAAAACTTCTGATGTTGACTTTACATAAAACAACAAACAAACAAAAACTTCTGATGTTGACTTTACATAAAACAACAAACAACAAAAACTTCTGATGTTGACTTTACATAAAACAACAAACAAACAACAAAAAAGTCTTATGTTGACTTTACATAAAACAACAAACAACAAAAACTTCTGATGTTGACTTTACATCAAATAACAAACAAACAAACAAAGACATTTATTGCTGAAGTTACTTAAAACAACAAAAAAATCTAACTGACGTTACATAAAATAACAGACAAACAAACAAAAACATCTGTTGCCGACTTTTTGTAAAACAACAAACAAAACAAAAACATCTAATGTTATTGGCTTTAATCAAAGAGAACAAATCTATATCTCCTAAGAAATAAACGAGTATTTCCAGACCTTTTTAGGATGTTTTACACCAAGGTATACTCTCTCTCTCTCTCTCTCTCTCTCTCTCTCTCTCTCTCTCTCTCTCTATATATATATATATATATATATATATATATATATATATATATATATATATTACATGGAGCAACAATTGCATTTTATACTTTCAGTATTTAATATTCCTTCATGACGGAAAAATCTGCCATGCCTTCCATGATGTTCAAAGATTTCAGATATATAGAAATATTATTCTCTGTCTTGGGAACTTTTCATTTTCATATAAATTTTGAATAAAAGACTTCATATGGTTTTAGAAACTGTTACATTAGAATTGAGCTAGTTAACTGTCATCGTCGTAAACAGCTGGTATCCGTTCACACTACGTCATGGTCTTATTGTATGATTAAGGAAGCCCTTGACTTCAGGAATACCGAGCTCCCTGTTTTATTTGGATGAAAGTCGGGTTTCATTTGATATGTAGTTGTATACTTGACTTGCTTCTAAAAGAATAATCTGTAAGGTTTTTTTGTCTGTTATTATTTGTAAACAAACGCCACATGTTACCTGCGGGTGCAGCCATTACAACATGTATCAAAACATATCGTGGCTGTGTTTGTTTTACGTCCCGTCGAGAATTTTGCACTCCAATGAGACGTCATCAGCTAAAGTACCACAAACCACTGAAGTACAACAAATTCAGACCTATGCCTAGCGCTAAGGGCCGTAGCATTGAGGATTCGTTAACGTGCTGACGCCTGCTACAACACGGGACCTCCGTTTTTAAGGTCATATCTGAAAGACCCGCGATTCTCACTTCAAAATGCCGAGCGTTTGGCGAAGGAGCAGTCATTACCTATTTTTACTTCTGGGGTTGACGCGATCATGGTACGAGCGATGCTCGAACTTATGACCTCCCGATTACGAAGCGAACGCTCTAACCACTGAGCTACCGCAACCAGTCATCATCTTGACTGTGATTGGTCAATAAATGATTGTGTCGTTTCATAAATATTCATGAAAATCATACAGCCACGGTTTGAGGTAAGGTAGGTACTCCCGGGCTCAGTAAGATGGTTGGCTGGAATTAGTTGCCAAGTATTCAATGTAAATCAAGAGCTTCACTAAATGCAGAAAATCGGATACGCATCTTCGCAAGCCAAGGGTTTTCGGTCCACTCCGCTCCCCACAAACCCTTGGCAGATTACACCACGTAAACTGTTGCCCGCAGTGGCGACACCTAGCGAACGTTCTGAATTTGAACGTTATAATATAGCTAATCGGGCAATGACTTTCATGATACTGTTCGTTATAAATGTAAACATGTATGGCGAAATCAACTAGACAGCCTTTGTAGTAAAATTAACGGCCGACCAATTACGCGTTGTAGAAAATATAAACCAAGGATGACAATATCGCTAGCAACAGAACAGGAAACATTAGCGTGGTAAGAGGAAATTCCAGTTAATTTTGCACCTTGCATACCGTAAAGCATGTTTATGACGGAAGTCTTGCAGTATGGTTGACTTTTCGGATTTAAATACCTAAACTTTGTTTTCGAGGTTAGAGTCAATTTTCTCCTAGCCCTTTTAGCTTGTTGAAGCACGCATAATAAATATACTGGGACAGATTGTCATTTTGACACGGGATATAATTCAGAACTTCTGACAGTTGTTTGAAAACTTAAATAAAGCTGAAAAAATACCCTATGATTTTTCAGTGGTAGTTGACCCTCACAACCGACACAGTTCCATTTAGACATCGATCCCGAAACTTGTTCCTATATATCACACGTGTTTGGCTTGTTGACGCTCATGTTTCTTTTGATTGGAAGCGATCATTTCATTGGTTCCAAAGTCGAACCTTGGAACCAATAAAAACTTGGCCACAGTTTTCGTAGCGTAATCTGCCAAGGTCTTCGGGGAGCGGAGTGGACCGAAAACCCTTGGCTTCCGAAGGTATCGGATACCGTGCTAAAAGAAGTATATAGCGACTTGCGGTCCTATTTGATTTCCACTACACGCTCTGGTAGAGTCCCCAAACCTTTGTAATTGGTCAGCATCATATATCATATATATGTACATTCAAATGTTTGTCTTCATTTTGTGGACAAAAACGAAAAACATCAGTAAATTGGTCTAATTGCAATGATTTATTCCCAAATGAATGAAATTTATAATAATTTTCAAATTTCCAGATCGAGCGATTTTTCTACATGCTATGTCAATAGAAATTGGCTACATAGTTATTAGTCCCCTACCGGATTTGCCGGAAGGGACTATTAGTTTATCCTCTGTCTGTCTGTCCGTCTGTCATTCGGCTTGAGGTTTACCAGACTTTTCTCCGCATTGGGCGAAGATATTCAACTGAAATTTTGTCTTGGATAGTTACAGATGAAGTTTGAGTTTCGTTACGTTTGACCTACTTTTGGCTGAATTATGCCCCTTGATATATTGCAAGAATCAGTTTTCCGGACTTTTCTCCGCATTAGATGAAAATATCCAGTTGAAATTTGATATGTCGCTTTTTCTTGAATAGTTGTAGATCAAGTTTAAGTTTCGCTACGCTTTACATATTTTTTACTGAATTATCCTATCAGTAGGAGAGTTTGTATTGCCTGCAATACGCTTAGAATGCTAGCGGGTTTTTCCTCCGAGAAACGCAGGCCAGCATTTAGTTTTGTGGTTTGATGTAGAGCGAATTCACATTGATGACACATGACCATTTGCTTAATAAAGAGAAGAAATTTAGAATATGTGTTTGATATAAGTTGCATGTTCACAAAAAAAATACAAATAAGCACTTTTATTCGCTACAACATTTATAAGTTAGGATTTGATCCCGTATATTAAAGACAAGTATAAAGTATATGAAGGAAAATCAAGCTTTAATACTATGTACATCGGTTGTCATGACAATAATATTGTTCGATCAGGCACGTAGAATATCGTTTTTTCAAAGAGGGAGGGACAGCCAGTAAAAATAATATTCGCATAAATCCCTCTTACTCTTTACATGGAAGGCACGTATAATGCACAAAGGTGTCTTCATCGATAACTTTTGAAAAATAATTAGCTTTTTATTCATTATTACAGACTAGAATTAGAATTTTTGATAAGATATTCATTAAATGTATATTCGAAACTTCATCATGAAATCTAGATTTTCAGGTGAGATTAAGATCAAATTTAAGTGTTTTGATATTAAAAAACACCATTGAAAGAGAATTCCATTAAAACTGGACTGCATTTACATGTACGATCGTAATATATCAAAAATATCACCGAAATGGAATTTTATGAGCACTAGATTCACAGATAAGATTATAATTAGAGTAATTGTCCTTATCGTCATGGCAATCCGATATAAACAGTTGTTTTTATTACAACTTTGACCTGAAGTAGGGTTATGCATATTTCATACAGCACAAACCACTGATGACGACAGGATAATGATGTAGAGACACTACTGGGAAAATGTATAATCATATAGATATAACTATGGCAACAGAAATAATGAAATTGAACGGGAAATAGTCAAATGTATCGATAGATAAAGTTACTTTTGGGATGATTTCTCAATAAAAATGTAAATTGCTATAGAACTAAATTCTAGGGAGAGAGCGAGATAAAACTGGCATTATGCCTACATGTTTGCTATGGCAACGAGGCGACAATATATGATCTTTTTTAATCTTTGAATGCATGAAAAATTTCACGTGTACAGCTTATAGACTTTCATTCTTGTTAGAAAATGTGTACGAACATTAGCATGATATCACCATAGTAACGAAGTCAGAAACAGAACAGAAACTGGACAAATGCTAAATACTACGTATCTTTTAATTTTCATTGTAACATATGCACTGCGATAGGATGAGACAGACAACTGATATGTAAAAACAAAGGATTAAATGCACTGCAGTAACATGATGATGTTTTACATGTTTAAGATCCATTAATTAGTAGAGCAAATAAAGTGCAGGTATACAGACTCTCTCATAATAAAACAAATCAAGAGTTCAATGTAATCAAGCGCGTTGTTAGCGGGTCTTCAAGTGGTCTCCCTAAATATGCAGAGGGTCTAGAGGCTCCCAATGGACCCATGGCAAAGCTTTGAAGGGGGTTAGGGGGAGGAGGGATGACGCCCTTGGAGACTGGTGTATTCTTGGTATTTTGACACGGGAGTTTAGCACCTTCCGAGGGGCATGAAATTCATATTTAGCTGTAAGATAATTTTTATACGTTTTATAACGAGCCAAAGGCTCAAGTGAGCTTTTCTGATCGAAAGGATTAATTCAGATTAATAAATGGAAAAAAAAATTAATCTGGATCTGGTTTTAGTCTTTACAATAAATTAATTTATTACATTATAAAATTTTCTGAGGTACAACTGGAATAATGGAATAAAATTAGACGTTATTAGGATAGGCTATATTTTTTTATTTAATCATACGGAAGATCTTTATATATATATATATATATATATATATATATATATATATATATATATATATATACTCATTACAATTTGTAAGGAAGTTTTCAGAATTTAAATTGAATTTGTGTTGCGCATAACAATCATAAAGAGTATCAAACACATAGTATTGTTTTTATTTTCTTTTAGAAGTTATCTTGATATTAGAAGTTAAGATCTATTAGAAGTTATCTAAGATTCTTGACAATCAAAAACAATTTGGAACCAAAATAATAATAATAAAATAATAAATAAATAAACTCAAAAACAAATTGTTCTCCATTCCAAACTTCAAATTCCTAATAGGGGTTGGGGGCAGTGGCTTTGTCCTTCAATTTATCAGTTCTACAATGTGTCAGTCAATATATCTTACTTTACGATGTAATTTTTAAAAATAAATTAAATAAAATTACGGAAAATCATCTCTATTTAAATCAAATACCCCTCTCTGGTTTAACATGCCCAAGTATAAGATATCATCTTATAAAGATATCGAATGGGAATGGGACGGTAATCACCCAGTAAAACAACTTCTTGGAGACTAACAACGGCTTTCTCTTAGGTCCACACTATGACCATATCGTTATAAATATTAGTATCTCACCCGTGGTCATCTCAAAAGCTTACAGAAATTAGAAACAGACCATTCATGAAGGTGATCAGCGGTGAAATCACCTATTTTGGAGAAATTATAATTGGCATTATATATATATATATATATATATATATATATATATATATATATCTGTGTGTGTGTGTGTGTGTGTGTGTGTGTGTGTGTGTGTGTGTGTGTGTGTGTGTGGATGTATAATATTTTTTCCATTGGTAGACGGGAAAAGGGATATGCAAGTAAGATCTATACATGCTATCCACCCTTCAGGTACCTGCGCACTAAACTACTCCTAGCACCACACCAGTACTAGTGTCTGTGACATCTATACAAAACACTAAAAACTGCATGAGAAATAATGGCAGTGATATCACCAAGGAAATATGTCCATCTACATGCATGGAATGGGAGAAAGGGGTGTGCTACAGTGTTCTACCTGGACATGGCATGGAGGTTGTGATATGGGTATTTCCTAATGCTATTTGTGCAACTGAGTGCGGAGCCATATGACCTCTGCTCTTGATAACCGAGTACATAGATTCCTGAATGGCAGTTGATCTTTGCTTTTTACTGTATTATTTTTTTTCTACAACTTGCAAGAAATGTAATGAAATGCGAAAGTCTAATAAAATGAAACACACACGAATCTACATATTGTAATCATGATGAAGTTAAGTTTATTTATAAGGAATTCCTTGGGAGAAATAAATTCAAAAATACTTTTTAATACTTTTAATCTTTAACCAAGCGTCCTTATAGCAAGATTTGTGAAAGCTAAATAAGTTCATTATAATATGCAGTGATTGATTGATTGATTGAATGTTGTTTAACATCCCTCTCGAGAATCTTTCACTCATATGTAGACGTCACCAAAGCCAGTGAAGAGCTACAAAATTTAGGCCTATGTTCGGCGTTTATGGCCTTTGAGCAGAGAGGGATTTTTATCGTGCCACACCTACTGTGACACGGAGCCTCGGTTTTTGCGGCCTCATCCGAAGGACCGCCCCATGTAGTCGCCTCTTACGACAAGCAAAGAGGTATTGAGGACCTATTCTAACCCGGATCCCCACGGGGCTGATATGCAGTGAAGTTTCTTAATTAACATAGCATATCATATTTATAGCAAATTTATTAATAAAATTTCATTTGAGTATTTGCATAATCTGATTACTTTCTTACACTTATAATACTTAAAGTCATTCATGACACGTTGTAATACTTTAAAACAATCGAAATGTGTAGTTACTCACGTCAGTTTCCGTCTTTGTATGACCTCGGTTTCAGTGCAACCCGATTATGTTCGACGATCATCGTTCCCATGTTCGTGTATACGATGCAATGACGGTTTATTAGAAACGCTCATTGTAGGTATGCTCTCAAACACTATTCCCTTCTTTATTTTGCTGAAATTTTCTTAAGATGTTAGGGATTTTACAAGTTATACAGTGTTTACGGTAGTTCCGGATCAGTTTTTATTCATACCTTGCATGTGAAAATAATAACGGGATTAGTCTTACCATCCACCTACTAATCGAAACGTAATTTCCACAGCTTCCATTTAAAATAGGAATTTGTCATTTACTACTCTGCTAATTAGACTACTTGAGGTATAATCAACACCGACAATTACGACAGTTTCGGATCACTTACGGCAGTTGCGGATCATTCTAACTACTCGCGTAAAACAAAAGAGGGGACCCGTCAAAGAATATTTTATTATCGAGAAAATGTTAACATTTTATCAAACGATTATAAACAAAAACAATTAATTTTCCTTCTTTGATATATATTAGAAATGGCCGTCTTCCACCTTTAGAAGTCGTGCTTTGTCTTTCACAACAGGACTCAAATTGTTTAGACTTTCTTGGGATCAGAGTTTTATTTCTACCTCTTCCCACGCTGCAGGCAAAATATCAACTGATACATATCTCAGAATCCAGAGAAAGAAATTAATCCATTAACTTTTTAATAATAATAATAATAATTAGTTTTTCTATAGCGCTTTCTCAGCATATGCTGCTCAAAGCGCTTCACAATACATTATTACCCGAGCAGACCTTATACCATTCCAGAGCTTTCTCACTGCAAGCTGCCGTTAAGGCAGCTAGAGCACCAACATTCTAACAAAATATTTCACTATCTATAGCCTTTTACACTTGGGTGGAGTGAGGAAATTCGTGTAAAGTGCCTTTCCTTAGGACACAACGTCGGTCCTGCCGCGGCCAGGACTCGACCTCACAACCTTTCCGTTGAGAGTTAAACAGCCTAACTGTTTAACTTTCAGCTATCCGGCGACTGTCACTATTACCGGTGACGGGGCTGCAAATTTAGACCTATGCTTAGCACTAATGGCTTTTAGCAGTGAGGGTTCTTTTACGTGCCACACCTGCTGCGACACGGGACCTCCGTTTATAAGGTCCCATCCGAAAGACCCGTGACTCTCACTTCGTAATGCCGAGCTCTTGGCGAAGGAGCAATCACTACCTATTTTAACGTCTTAGGTTTGACGCGGCCGGCCCGAGCGGGGCTCGAACTCACGACCTTCCGTTCACGAGGCGAGAGCTCTACCACTGGGCCACCGTGATCGGTTTACATGCCTGAATAAATCTTTATATTACAAGCTATGAAAAAACAATGTTGCAATTTTTTTTTCGCATGGGTATCTTCCTAATTTTGATTATATATAAATCATTGTTTTAAGTTTTATTCCTTTATATCAAACACTGTTATTCCAGTCAATTGAGTATGCCAAGCGAGTATGTGTGTAGAGGTATATGTGAAAGTGCTGGGATAAAAACAAATATGTTCAATTTAAAATGTGAACATAGACCTTGTACAATACATTTATCAGCATAAAGATTAAATAGTGAGATTATGAGTAAAAATCTTGAAAGACTATAGATATATTGTGTTACAAAGAATTTGTTAATAACCGTTAGCACAATCATCTATATACAATTTGCATATATATCATTTCAACTGATTATATGCAAATAAATTTACATGCAGAAAACTAAAACTTCTTAAATAACAAAAATTTGTTTAAAGCATTTTAGAACAAAATAAATCAGTAAAATAAAGTCACACATTTGTATTCAACATTTTTATTGCATTCTGTGATTCATATAAAAGCAATAAAATGTCTTTATCATAATATACATTTGTAAATTATAACAAAATAAACCAAGAAGAAAGCTGAAGAGAAAGGAACCAAAATTTCATTTATGTGATTTTGTGGGATATATTGAGTGCTTAAAACTGAACAAGGTTTTGATTGGTCACAGTACTCTACTTCTGTTAGTATTACGGCCCTAATTGCCATGTGTTGGTCACAGTACTCTACTTCTGTTAGTATTACGGCCCTAATTGCCATGTGTTGGTCACAGTACTCTACTTCTGTTAGTATTACGGCCCTAATTGCCATGTGTTGGTCACAGTACTCTACTTCTGTTAGTATTACGGCCCTAATTGCCATGTGTTGGTCACAGTACTCTACTTCTGTTAGTATTACGGCCCTAATTGCCATGTGTTGATCGAAGTGTATGGCACTTCACCTAAGAGCCCAGTGGCGAATTTGAAGGGGGAGGGGTCAGTTCTCCTTTATCGTCACATATTTACAAGGCATTACTGGTATATGTAGATGAAAACTCCAGATGTGGCACCCAACATGGTTAAGTACTTTGACTGATACTTAACTTTGACATGCACACCCCCCCCCCCCCCTTCGGAAATCCTGGTGATGTCTCTACCTGGATGTAAAATTCTGAATTGGAACATGAGACAATGTGGAACACCCCCACCCACCCACTCACCCCCCCAAAAAACTCACCTAGGTTTTGAAGATCACACAATTAAAACGATGTTTGAGATCACCCCTAGTGCAAAACGAAGTGATCCGCAACTATCGTAACAGTAGGTTAACAATTTTTATTGATTCAAAATAATTTGACAACTTGATATAACTTGTAATATGTGGTGAGTTAGAAGATGTAATAAACAAATAAATCATGTAATGCCTATTCCGGAAATACCAGTTCGGTTTTTGTCCACCCTTATGTTTTACATTTTGTTATTCAGCCATTTTTTCACGTTTTCATTTTTCATATGGCCAGTTTGTCGTCTCATTACCATTTCTTACCATCAATGTTCACCAACATCGATTCTCGTGTTGTTTTTATGGTTAAACTAGCTGCTTAGCAGCATAGTAAAAAAAAAAATGGTAATTCACAGATGTCGGCGACCGAGTTGCAGAATTGGCAGAAATTCAGCCCGCAGCAGTATGAACACTAGATCATACTCCACAAACACTTGCTTCTTATCAGGTTATGTGATCGATATATTATTAGTTACACTTGACTCTAAGAAATCATCATGAATGTGCAAGGTTCTAGTCTCGAGTTACGACAAGCAAGGTCACTTATCGAAAAGGAAGGACACTTTGAATCATTACTGAACAAATATTCTAAGAAGTATGAATCTTCAACTGAAAAATTAGAAACATTTATAGCTCAACTAGTGAGAATTCCTAAGGATGATGAACATTTGGTGTATAACTTCGAGAGAGACCTGACTGTGATATTCAAGAACTATACTGAGAAAATTCAGGACTTGTGCAAATTCTTGTCGCATTATGATACAGAACAAAGTGTCAATCTACAACAAGACATTGATAAGAAAGATAAGGAAGTTCAAGCCAAAGTAAAACAGTCAAGGACACTCATGATGGAGATCAAATTGATAATGAGACTGAATCACATACATCTACTAAACCAGCTTCGGCAAGAAGTTCGCGTAGTTCTTCATCATTAAAATCCATTCACGCCCAAAAGAAGGCAAAAGCCGAGGAGAGTCAAATTGGAATTCATGGGAAAGGAAAAAGAACTCCGCGAAAAACAAGTTCTCCTCATTGAACAGAACCAAACGCATAGCACTAAAACACAAAGAGAAAAATCTCTGATTGAAGCAGAGCTGAAATTACTAGATGTCAAGAAGGAGGCAACAGCCGCCATTACTGAGGCAGAAAATCTTGATTGATTGTTTGTTTGTTTTACGTCCCGTCGAGAATTTTTCACTCATATTGAGACGTCACCAGCTGTAGGTGAATAACCACAAATTTAGACCTATGCTTAGCGCTCAGGGTCGTAGCAGTGAGGGTTCTTTAACGTGTCAACGCCTACCGTGACACGGGACCTCCGTTTTTAAGGTCATATCCGAAAGACCGGTGATTCTCACTTCTAAACGCCGAGCGTTTGGCGAAGGAGCAATCACTACCTGTCTTTCGTTTTAGGTTTGACGCGGCCATGGCACGAGCGGCGCTCGAACTCACGACCTCCCGGTTACGAAGCGAACCACTGAGCTACCGCGACGATGCAGTGCAAATCGTAGGGAATTCTGTGTTGACCAGACATTCTGTCAATCGGACAGGTCGCGTAGATCATTATGTGCGCGAACAGAATGAACTTAATCCACCCATGTTGGCTCACAGTCCGTTTCCAAAGTTGGGGTTGAAAAGGAATTTTGGATTTCGTCAATCTTTCGAGGCTAATGACGAACACCTTGCAACAAGAATGCCAATTCCATCTACTGCAACACCAAGGATTGTGAAGCAGGACGATTTATTAAATTTGAGTTTCAACTCGGATGAAGTTGGAGCTCCTAATGACTCAAAACAATCATCAAATCCTATCGCTTCAACCGTCGTTCATCCTCGTGTAAACTCTACTGTAGCAGAACTGGGACAATTCTTGTTGAAAAAGGAACTATATTTCGAGGCTTACACAGTTTAATGAAAAACCAGAAACTTACGAATCATGGAAAGTCAGTTTTAAAAGACTAGTTAATTAATTAAATATGAGTGCGATTGACGAACTTGAAATGCTTGTCAAATGACTTGGTGCTACATCTCGAAAGCACAAAAAACTCTAACATGACTGACCCAGCAAGAGGAGTGAAAATACTGTGGGAACGTTTGGACCGATGTTATGGTACTCCGGAGGAAATTGGAGCTTCACTTCTCCAAAGACTAAGCGAATTTAAACCGATCACCTGGGAAGAACCTAAACGATACTATGATCTAGTCGACCTGTTATTTGAGATTGAATCACTCCAAACCAACGATAGTTACAGAACTCAATTTGCTGTCTTCAACATGTCATCTGGGGTCACTCCAGTTGCGCGAAGACTTCTGTCCTCTGCTATCTATGAGAAATGGATGTCAAGAGCTGCCCATCACAAATCAGAACACAATGTGACTTTTCCACCATTTTCAGTTTTTGTAACATTCATCAAAGACACATGTATGATGCGTAATAAACCTTCCTTCACTCACGAACCTTCCAAGAATACTAGTAACTCGAGCACTTCCCCGTGGGGATCCGGGTTGTTAGAATAGATCCTCAATACCCCTTGCTTGTCGTAAGAGGCGACTAAATGGGGCGGTCCTTCGGATGAGACCGCAAAAACCGAGGCCCCGTGTCACAGCAGGTGTGGCACGTAAAAGATCCCTCCCTGCTCAAAGGCCATAAGCGCCGAACATAGGCCTAAATTTGCAGCCCCTCACCGGCAATGGTGACGTCTCCATATGAGTAAAAGATTCTCGAGCGTGACGTTAAACAATATTTAATCAATCAATAATCGAGCACTGTCTCAGGAAAACAGAAACAAAGCAAGCCAAAGCTCAGTGTTAAAAAGACATCTGTTGTAAACTCTAATCAGAAAACTTTAGGCACGTGCCCTGTTCATTTGACAAACCATTCTTTGGACGAATGTCGGACCTTTAGAAACAAACCCATGCATTTACAACATGTTATGGCTCGTCAGGATCTTCTGGTATTATAGCAGACAATTGCCTAGTAGAATCGTATGATGGCACAGAAAAACTTGAGTTGCCAATTTTAATTGAATGCGACAACATCCCGACAAACAGGGACAGATGCCCACGCCTGGTGTTGCTGCGTCTATCAGCATCTCAGAGATATTGAACCCTACGTACCTAATCTCCACGATGCCAAGACCCTTCTTCTGATTGGATGGGACTTATATGCCGCGCATCATGTTCTTGACCAGAGGATAGGTGACAAATCTCAGAACTTGCCTTTCGCCCAGAAAATTGGTCTAGGATGGGTGATAATCAGGAAATCGTGTCTAGGCAAAGTCCATAAACCAAACATTACTGTGCAAAAATCTTATCTCCATGGAATGGAAGAGCTACAGTGTTTCCTCTTTGCGAAAATGACATTAAAATCCGAATTAACAAAGGAGATATTGGTGCAGATGTGTTTGTTAAAAAACCGAATGACAACAAAGTCGGAATGTCTATCGAGGACAAGGAATTCCTCCATATTATGGACAATAGTTTCAGTAAAACAGAATCTATCTTTGCCTTTCCGTCAAGATCGTACAATCTTGCCAAGCAATCGTGCATATACACTTCGATTTGCATTGAACCTGCACAGTAGTCTTATGAAAGATGAGGAGAAGCGTCAGCACATGACTTCATTTGTTGGGAAGATGCTTGATCAAGGTCATGCGGAAGTTGCACCCCCTCTATTGCAAGACGAGGAATCGTGATATCTCCCGTTATTTGGTGTCTATAATCCGCGCAAACCCGGAAAAATTCGTGTTGTATTTGACTCTTCTGCTAGTTATCAAGGTGTATCATTGAACATTGGACCAGATCTTAACAACAGTCTACTGGACATTCCATTACGTTTCCGTACAGATGCAGTCGCAGTCATGACGGACATTGTGCAAATGTTCCACAGCTTTGTCGTCGAAGATCAAAGGAATTACCTTCGCTTCTTTTGGTACAAGGATAACGACCCACAGAAACAGCTGATCGAATACCGCATGACAGTTCACTTATTTGTAACTCACCATCTCCAGCAGTGGCTTGTTATTTTCTGAAGAAAACTGTCCATGAGAGTGAACGGAAGTACGGTTCAGATGTCAAGACATTTATCTGTGATCATTTCTATGTCGACGATGGTCTTATCTCTTTACCAACCTCAGACGAAGTCATTGACCTAGTTTGCAGAGCAAAGAAGGCATTAGAAGAAGAGGGAAATCTACGTCTTCACAATTTTCATCCAGCAGTATTAATGTCATGTGTGCCTCTTCAACAAAGGAACTTGCAAAGGAATTGACCTTTTATGGTGATTACTTACCAACTCAGCATAGCTTAGGAATTACCTGGAAACTCCAGTCTGATAACCTTGGGTTTCCTTTGACTGAATCTGAAAACCGTTCACTAGAAGAGGAGTGCTGTCATTCATCAATAGTCTCGGCTTTTCAGCTCCAGTCATTTTAGCCGAGAAACTCTTTTTTTGCGGAGAGTGATGCAAGGAAAATTTGACTGAAATGACCCTCTTCCTTCTGAACTTGAATCACAGTGGATCACATGGATGGATTCATTACATCATCTCAAGGAAACCAACATTCCACGATGCTACACTGATGGAACCTCACCATTTTATAGTTCTCTGAAGAAAGATCTTATCTTCTTTTGTGATGTCTCAGAGGATGCCACCGCCGCTGTCGCATACATACAATGTGCTTCATTCAGCAATGAAATAACCACTAGATTCATCATGGGAAAAGTTAAGGTGGTTCCATCTCACGAATACTCTTTGCCTCGTCTTGAGTTATGTGCAGCAGACCTTTCAGTCGAACTTCATGACATCATTATCAGTGTCTTAAACACCCAGTTTGATAGTGTGCGGTTTCATACAGACAGTAAAGTAGTACTTGGCTATATACACAATCGTACTAGGAGATTTTTCATGTATGTCTCCAATCGCGTGGAACGCATTTGTCAGAGTTCAGACCCTCGACAATGGTTTTACATCGCATCGAAAGACAACCCAGCAGATTGTGCAACCCGTTCTATTCTGCTGCAAACCTTCAAACCTCATTATGGTTGCAAGGACCATCAGCCAAGACTCACAATGGATCACCAGAGGATTTTCCATTGGTAGATCCAGAGCAAGACAAAGAATTGAAAGCAGATGTTTCTGTATTGACAACTAAAGTATCTACCAACGTGAATCAGACTTGCTATGTTTGATACCTGGACTTACAGCAATCTCATCTCTTATCCACATCTTGCGTTCGTTCAAATCACCTAGCGAAGAATGCCGTGGTTGGCATCTGTGCAATTCCTCTGAAGTTCCAGAAAATAGTCGTGCTGCTGAATTAGCTATTTTGCGCACAGTGCAAAGAGATTATTTCACAGATGAAGTAGAAGCATTAGAACTTGGGAACACCGTCTCGCGCAGAAGTTCATTATATCAGTTAGACCCACACATTGATGACGACGGACGTGTTCGAGTTGGAGGACGACGTCGTTATTCAAAACTTTCAAACAACGAGAAGTTTCCATTCTTGCTGCCTAAAAACCATCCTGCTTCTCTCCTCCCACTATCATCAAAAAGTGTATCACCAAGGGAGACAAATTACCGAAAGATCAGCAGGCTTTTGGATTATCGGAGAGAAGAAACTGATATCAAACATCATTCATCATTGTATCACTTGCAGAAAACTCTGACTAATATTATTAAAGACACAATTTGAACATTATTATCGTACTGCTATTTCTATAAGAGTGATATCTCATTAAGAGATATCAGGTGGGGAGTGTAGTGCCCATTCCGTAAATATCAGTTCCGTTTTTGCCCGGCCTTATGTTTTACATTTTGTTATTCAGCCATTTTTCACGTTTTCGTTTCACCAATCAGTTTTATCTTTTTCATATGGCCAGTTTGTCGTCTCATTACCCTTTTTTTTTTTTCTTTTTTTTTTTTTTTGGCTATGAACGTTCACCAACATCGATTCTCGTGTTTGTTGTTTTAGTGGTTAAACTATTGCATCATAAAGCATGTAGTCCAAACAGTTACTTACTTTTCTTCTATATTCTATGTGGATGTTTTCTCTCGTACAGCAAGTTAAAAAAAAATCAAAACGCCAGTCTGCGTCGTTGCTGAGCATTTTTGCGGACGCAAACAAATTGCAAAAACAGTGAAGGTGAAGTTTGACTGTCTCTGGAAGTATCACCTTACGTTATTCTTCATGTATGATGTAACAAAAAATAAATTTGTCCTACAGTTATTATTTCATTGTGAATTAGGAGGTATATTAATGGACATTCTACAGAAAAGTGATCCACAAATGCCGGTGATTCAGAACTACCGTAAACACTATACTGATAGGTGTCAATTGGTGCATAATTATATAGTTGAAAAATACCGTCAGTTACAGTTTGTATTGCTTTAAATAGGTCTACAGTATAGTAGATAGTTAATTTCATTATTAAATAATTTACCATGCTTTTTTGGTTTGTTTTTTGTTTGTTTGTTTGTCTGTTTTTGTTTGGGTTTTTTTGTTTTTGTTTATTTGTTTTGTTTTGTTTTTTGTTGTTGTTTTTTTTCGTTACAAGATTTTGTAAAACGTCTAATGACGTACCTCCTTCGCCAAGTACCCGACAGCAGGCCCCGCCAAGTACCCGACAGCAGGCCCCGCCAAGTACCCGACAGCAGGCCCCGCCAAGTACCCGACAGCAGGCCCCGCCAAGTACCCGACAGCAGGCCCCTATTTCAAAGTGAAATTCACAGGCCGGGCGTAATGTATCCAACGTAACGGAATCATCCAATTGTTAAACACCCGCCATTAGTTCGAAGCGAAATTCACAGGTCCTTCGGAGATTCCATCTCACGTTAGGCATTGTTCCTTCATACGGTAGGCATTGGCATGGCAGGACATCGTACATCAAAGCATAAACCACAGGAATCTAAATCTTAATCAATAAATAGATAGTAATAGATAAAAAGAAAAAAAACCTATGTTTATAAATACATGTACTAATATAGAGGGATTTTTTCTTTATTTATTAAAATTCAGATACATGTGCATAGACATCTCTAACTTGGTCCTTCGGATGAGACTGCAAAAACCGAGGTCCCGTGTCACAGCAGGTGTGGCATATAAAAGATCCCTCCCTGCTCAAAGGTCATAAGCGCCTAGCATAGGCCTAAATTTGCAGCCCTTCATCGGCAATGGTGACTTCTCCATATGAGTGAAAGATTCTCGAGCGGGATGTTAAACAATATTTAATCAATCAATCTAATTTAGTTTTCACCCAATCTAGGAGCGAAAAGATAGCCATACTAGTTTGATGAGAAACCGTTTTAAATCTTAATCTCTTGTGCGTTTTGCAGAAATATAATAGATATAATACATGTAGTCAGTCTTAAGTGGCATTGACAAGAAAGGAAAGTTTAATAACAGTATAAATATTAATAGTAGAACACACAGAAGGCGTTATCAATTTCATAAATGGAACAAGAAACTAAGAAAATTTTCCAAGACGATGAAGGAAATCCTATAGTATTCTTCTTTCGTCCCTGTGCCGCAAGGAGTAAGGTGCAACCTATTATAAAGGTACATTAATACCGCCATCAATGCAGTTAACAATACATATATATTTCCCAATGCATATCATCATGGCAAATTTCAAACATAACATCTTGCAACACGACTTGAGGCATTTAATCTGTCTATTCATTTAATACAGGAAATGTGATGCGGTCCGTGTAAACATTGCATTATGATGTCATATTGCTGCAATGTTTTATTAAGCAAATTATGAACAACAAAACATACGAAGATATGAGAAAGATTGTCTGAAATTTTAAAACATTTGTGGTACTTTCCAAATTATTTATTTATTTCATCTATGGGGTTGTCATTGAAGAATACCTCAGTGATTACAACAGTTTTATAAAAGCATTATGGGTAATGCTCATCTTTTTTTGAGCTGATGAAGAGCAAATCATGTGACTCATATACATGTAATCATTGGATCGAGCTTGTTGCATCGCTATGCGACATGAGCTTTGCTCTCTATGAGATTAAATTATATTACATAAGAATACATTCAATAGATATTTCCCAGTGGCGAATTTAAGGAGGGGGTTGAGTGGTGCACCCCCCTCCCCTAAAATTTTCAAATTTAAAGGGGCATGGACACAATTTCAGCTGAAAATTTTCATTTTTAATGGTTACAATGCTTAACTAAGGTATATCTAATGGTCAGCAAAATTTGATTGTCAGTTGATGAGTCACAAAAGAAATATAGAGTTTACAATTCTTTGTTATATTAAACAAGGTTTGTGTCATGTTTTTGTTTACAGAGGTTAAATATACTAGTCAAAGATTTGTTTAAAGCAGATCTTTCAATTTACAAGTTAATTCTGCACACAAATAAAGATATTTCTGAAGTTTGTCACATTTCATTTTGTTTTGAATATTATATTTTCTATTAACCATATCTATTTGTAAACATAAGCATGGCACGAGCCTTGTTTACGTAACAAAGAATTGTGAGTGCTGTATCTCTTGTAACAATATCTAATATAAAAATTTTTGCTGACCATTAGAAACACTTTAGTTAAGCATTGTAAACATTAAAATGGAAAAATTCAAATCATGTCTGTGCCCCTTTAAGGTAAATCATAATCTCATGTTAAGGGTAAAAAAAAAAAAAAAAAGGGGGTAAAAGAAGCATTCTTTTTTCACTCTTGGAGAAATAAATGAAAATTTTTTGATTTATTTTACTTTTATTGGGAGAGTTTATATCATATTAAAAAAAAAACCTTAAAATTTGTGTCATTTTATTAATTTCACCTTATTGAAAATGACAGGAAATAGTAAAAATTACTACACAGGACACACATTTCAAGCTCTATAAAATCTGGGGGCCCCACCTACTGGTAGGGGGCTTTGCCCTGGACCCACTGGGGGCCTTAAGGCAGCCCCCAAATCCTGCTTTATGAAGTTGCGCCCCCCCCCCCCCCCCCCCCCCTCCCAACTTAAATTCCAGGATCCACTCCAGTTTCCACTATGACCTCGTTGAAGAAATAAGATGATCACTATTGTACCTTTAAGAAACATTTTGAAGTTAGGTCTGTAGCCTGTTTATCTATCCATCCATATATAATTAAATTTGAGATAACTAATGTAAGTGTGGCTGTTTTCTTTCAGGAACATGGAGGCACAGTGACAGCCAAGATTGCCTTAAAGTCAAATGCTATCAAGTAATGTATTCTACAAATACATTTATAGCCATCACATAAAAATCAAATAATGTGCTGTACATGTGTACTTATTTAAGCAGGATTTGTATTTTAACACTTGGTGGTATTTAACAAGAGGACTATATTTTATGGTTGTATGTGCTAAAATAAGAAAGTCTCTATCCATTATCATAGTTAAAAGTGCTCAGTCAAAATATTAACATAAAATAGTGTCAAAATCAGCAAAATAGGTACACATTCAGTTCATTCACAGCTATCACAGGAAAAGCAATCAATGATTTATTGTACACATGCATTTATAGTGCTCTATCATAGGAAAATAAAGAATTCCCAAATTTACTACTATAAACATAAATGTTTTAAATAGTATTTATTAAATACTGTAATTTCTGAACCCATAAGTGCTTTTATAGTCTTGTGATATTCATTGATCCAGAGGGGGTGGGTAGGAACTTAAAGGGGCCAGGGTTATGGACATTTGTTTTTCACAAAAATACACATTTATGACTATTGCGGTGCAATTTGAAATGAAAAATAAAAACTAACCTGAGTGACTCAGGAAACAAGTATGTTGCCTGCAATGGCATCGTTAATATGGTCTATATTTAAAGAACATAAAAGTCCAAAGTCTAATCTCTTGCAATTACAAAGTTCTAGTGTGTATAAAGACGAATGGAGACAGGCAGAGAACAGATCATGTGACACAAAATTTGACCACTTGAATAGGTTGAACCTTCACAAAACAATTTCTGAATCTATCATGAATGTTATATTTTTTGCAGCCAAGTACGATTAAAACTCCAAAAATCTCAATTTTAAAATCCACTACTTATTGATTAAGTGGAACATGTGGTGAATAAATTATACTGAAATAGATGTAATTCCGCTGTGCTACAATGACTTTTTAGTATACATGTATAGATAAACTACACTCTGTCTATTTACAGTCTTGCCAATGATGATGACTTCTTAGTCTCAGATGACTTTTACTCAGTGAGATATGTTGAAGATAGTGTGAAAGCTAAAACATTACTTGACAAAGAGAAATACAGGTATACAGATGATATTGTTTGTGCATGTCTGTTGGGATATGGACATTGGACAATGTTCTGATAATTTAATTGTTCAACAATTACACATTTTGAATGATCGAGAGGGGGGGATGTCGAATTTCTTGACTTGGAAATTGATAGAAGGAAGGTCAAGACTTTTTGTTGCATTTGTAACCAATATTTCCAAATATGCTTTATCACACGGAGAATACAATATGTAGCGGTGAGTTGAGTTTGATCACTGGTGGCCAGATAACTCAGTTAGTAGAGCACCTGATTAGAGATACAGGGGGCCCAGGTTTGAATCCTGGTCTGGTTCATTGCATTTTCTCCTTTCCTGTTACATTTGGTGCTGTAGACCAGCCCCTGTAACTGGCATTTAAATGCCTGAGAGCAGATAAAAGTCCTGGGTTGATTTCTTCAAGGTGTGAAGACATTTAAGGAGGGAGGAATGTACGGGTACGGTCCTTTGCATTTTCTCCCTTCCTGTTACATTTGATGCTGTTGACCACCCCTGGACTTGCAGGTGAATGTCCTGCCTGGGGCAAAAAGAGTCTGGGTTGTGTGTCTTCAAGTGTGATGACATTTTTTTTTGGGGGGGGAGGATATTATGGTCAGCAGTGTTTGATTGCCGGCAGCCAAATAGCTCAGTTGGTAGAGCTGATTCAGGGAGCCCAGGTTCAAATCCTGGTCTGGTCCATTGCATTTTCTCCCTTCCTGTTACAAATAACTAAGGTACATTTACACTGGCAATTTTCCTGACTTCATCATCTAGAACAGGGTTTGACACTAAGGCACTTCCAACCAACCAAATCTACCAAATGATAGGTCTGATTGAGTAAAATGTCTGTTTACTAGTCTTGACTATTCTGAACTAAACAATTAGGTGTATAAAAAAAAACCAACAACAACATCTAAAACGCATTATGACTTAATCTCTGTTGTTTAGTGGTAATTGGTAAGTCGTGATCAGAAGCAATGTTTTGCTACGTCTACTCATTGTTAATTAAAAATGTGAATGTGTGTACCATTTTGTTTTAGATAAAAAATTGAATTCATTTGAATTTGAAAACAGTTTATTATTTGAAATAAATGTGAGAATTTTGTTTTATCAAATTGGGTGGTAACCAGCCATTTTTAGGTGTTGACATAGGTGCAGGGATATCTCTATTCAAATATGATATCTCATTATCATAGAAAGATGTGCAAGAAAAAAAAGAAAGAAAGAAAGAAAAGGTGGGAGAATAACAAAGCAGACATACATATTAATGAAAAAGAAAAACTGATGAGATTGTTTTATTCTGAATGGACTGCAGAATTTCTGTGGGTAGATAAAGTTTAAATTAACAGAGCAGGTGTGGTTTGTCATTGGAGTTAGATATCTAAATAGATTATTAAGTGGAGAAAGCATCAGACTGTCTGAAATATCATTTTTGGAAAACTTGGTCAGGGCTAGTCGATGCAAGGAAGAGGTAGTCATTTATCAAAATTGGAACGTCAGGATCCCAGGGGTAGGACCAGGTTGTGGTACCAAGGTGGGGACAGAATGGTCAGAGTGATTAAATGTCTTTATCATTTGAAAGATTTCTTTGATTTTTCTGATGCTGTATTAAAACAAAAGGATATTTAGGAAAGCAGAAAGGGTTATAGTAGAGTTGTGAATTTCGCTACCCAAAAGTTCAAAATCCAAAATAGTCATACAGTGTTGATGTAAGATATGATATATAGTGTGAAGTCTTTCATTAGTTTGAACACTTTTTGAGGCCATTAGTTTTATTAAAAGAACACATCTCATTTATACGAATGTTGATTATTAGAATTTAGCTCGGATGTGCAGAACAGGAAAATTATTGTTAAAATAGATTTCATAGCCCTTGGACTAATGATACTTTTAAATAATACTCAGATAACTGATAAAGTTTATGGGCCTCTAGTTATTCATAGACATTTAAAACCTTGATCCCCTGTTGTGGATTGTGGCCCATCCTACCCCCCCCCCCCCCTTCTAATCCCCATCCCTAATGATTGAAATTTGAATTTAAAGACTTGAGGGGGAGGGGCATATTGTTTTTGTCCTCTCTGAAACTTTATCCTTGCTCATAACATTTGAATGGTAAATGATAGAGCTCCCATATTTTATAAGTGTATTCCTTGTGACAAGGCCTTTCTTTTGGCTCAGAGTTTTTTACCTTGTGAGCTTGAATTTCAAGTTTAACCTACTTTTAAGAAAATCTAACTTGGGCAATATCTCCTGGAATATTTAAGGTAGGTCTTTCATATTTTGCATTAAGGTTCCTTATGTCAAGAAATTATATTTGATGCCATAATGTTTGACCTTGTGACCTTGATCTTGGAATTTGACCCAAATTTAAAACTATGATCTAAAGTTTTACCTGCTCATAACTTTTGAATTGTGAATGAATCATATTTCATTTGCATTCCTTCTGACAAGACCTTTCTTTTTGGTATCAAAGAGTTTGACATCGTAATCTTGATCTTGGATTTTCACTGGCTTTTAAAAAAAGTTAACATAGGCAATATCCTCTGCACTGTTCAAGATAGGGTGTTGTATATAAATTTCTTATTTAAGGACCTTACATTTCAGACCCTATTGAGCTAGGTTGGAAACACAGTATGGGGTAAATTTTTTATGGGAATAAAGATTGCAAAAAATGTTTTAAAGATCATATTAGCTGAACAACAGCAGGGCCTAGGTGATTCATGTGAGCGATGCAGGCCATGGGCCTTTTGTTTTTGCATATTAAATGTTTTAAGAAATACTGCCTTCTTGATCTGATCAACAATGACTTAAAAATCAACTTAAAACTTCTATTGTGACAGCTTGGAAATTTTTTGAGCTTATTTAATTTGCTGTTTTTGGAGATATTTATTAGCATCATATGTAGGAATATGCCATCCTTAAACATACCATAGTAAGCTACAATATATCAACATAAAAAGCTGATTATTTTTGTTAAAGCCACCCCCCATTATTCCTCCCTCCTCCCTTGGGTCCACTTCAAGTATTCAGCTATCATACCAATCGCATTACTGTCTCTTTATGGTGGGATATGTTCTCATGACTTCAACCAGGAAAAAAAAAAGATGATCAAATATTTATTCCATCTCTTTCAAAAGGAGATTAATACGCTGAATCTCAATATCATCCAGTTATCACTGATGATATACAGATGAAAAAATCAATTAGTGAATGTTGTCAAGTTATGAATTGAGTTTTTGACCTTTGTTGACAAACAAAACTTTAGAGCTTACATAACTATTTTTTTTTAAAAAAATGATAAATTTCAATATTTGATTTTCTTTAGCTCACCTGAGCTACAACCTCAAGTGAACTATTCTGATCACCTGTTGTCCATAGCCTGTCTGTCTGTAAACTTTACACATTTTTGATTTCTTCTATAGAACCACTGGGCCAATTTCAGCTACATTTGCCATAAAATGTTCTTGGATAAAGGGAATTAAAAGTTGTTGAAATGAAAGATCGGTTTCTTTTTGTAGGGGAGATAATTAAGAAATAGTGAAAATTATGGTGGCACCCAGGACCAGAAAAGACAAAACTTATGTAAAAGACTGTAGATTCAAAATTGTTCAAATCACAAAGTCTTTTGTAAGAATAAATCTTAAAAAATCTTATTCTCAAGAGCAGCAGGACTAGGATTAGTCATATCAATATGTAAAGCATCCCTGCATGGGTAGTACAGATTCAAATTTCTTGAAATCAATGCCCTGGGGGTTTTGCCCATTTATTTGAAAATATTATATATTAATATATAAATATTAATATTATATAGAAATTACATAATTTGACTATCTAACTTCTCCCATAATTTTCAAGTGAGGACCTTATTTTACAGAGTGTATGAATATTGAAGATGTTCATGTGGCAAGGAGTTTGGTTTTCTTCAATTTTGACAATTGCACATTGTTGACTTAATCAGTTTTGAGGTTGACTTATTATAAACTGAGTGCATATGTTGTTTCCTTTTAACTTCTCTCAGTTTTAAAGGTACAGGATCTATGTAAACAACTTGAAGGTGCACACATTACAAGGATTTTGATTCTCAACAATTTTCTGTGATGTTTGTCATTGTTTAAAATATTTACATATTTTTTAACTTGGTTAATTCTGTGGGAAACATTTTCCACACAGAACTCTTGGAATAAATTGTAGATTCAGATTTGTTCACTGCAGGGTTCCAGAAGCTAAGTCAGTTATTTCATCGGTCCAAACCAATCCAGTTGAAAATTTTCATGTTGATCAAAATTTTTGAAAGGGTTTGGAAAGGATTATATTTTGTGGTGGAAGAATTGTTTAAATCTAAAAATTCTAAATTTGCACAATTTTACGGTGCCAATTTAATCCAATATATCATCAATATTTATTCTCTTGAACATGTATTTCAATTTTGTAATTTACAATACAAGTAGTAGAGACTTGGAACTAATTCAAATGGTGTAAATTCATTAATTTGGTTGAGATAATTTTCCGTAATGAAATTTTATATAAATATTTAGTACTTTGGACAATAATTCAAAAATTTGATCTATAACACCCCCCCCCCCCCCCCCCCCTCCTCCTTATTAAAGTTCCATTTTCAATTTTAAGGGAAGACTTATGTGCAATTTGTAAAAATAAATGACAATACTCCAAGTATGTTCTTTTAAATTCTCATGATTTAAATGATGAGTTTTTCCATATATCAAGTGCAAAAAGATCATCATTTATTTGCAATCTATTAATATTGAAATTTTTTTATATCTACATTGTTAAAGAATATGAGTGTGTATTTAATTAATGTAATGATTAATCTGTGTTGCTATGTTGTGTTGACAGCAACAAGCAAATCAACTTTCATTGAATGAATCATAAGTAAATTTTAAGTGCAAAAAGGTCAAGTTTAACACACTAGAGCTCCATAACAAGCCCATGATCCCAGTTTTGCTTTTTAATTTCATGATTCTCTTTCAATGTAGAAATCAAACTTATACTTCCAAAATGTTTGACAGTACTCCAAAACTCAGGAATGAACCTCTTTACAAACCAAAATGAAACATATGATTAATCAAAATAATTTTCAAATATCCTCATAATATTGTACAATAATGTTTGTTTGCACCAAGGCTTTTGGCTTAGAGTGGCCTATCAGTAAAGTGTCAACAATTTAGATTGCCATGTACAAGAAATATTTTTAAAAATTGTATTTTCAAGAACCATTTGGGAATAATATGTCAGATCAATATGCAAGAGTCCTCAATGATGTATATTCAAGTTTATTGATGCCACACTGTGTGTGGGCAGCTTGGGGTGGAACCATTATTATTACAAAATACAACTGTCTAAGTAGTGGTAGCCCATGGGCCTCTTAATGCTTTTTAACCTCTAAAGAACACCTTATATCAGGTGTGCCCTGATAAGGTCAATTGTTTTAGAAACATTGCTAGTTTAATTCCTAGCTGTGTGTTAATGTGACACAATTTTGTGGATTTCAGGCTGCAGCCACGTAAGAATGTTGTAAGGGAGGAAGAACAAGCCAGTGATATTTCGTTTGATGAGGATGCACCATTGACAATAAGAGCAAGCTCTAAATACTTTCAAGGGTATGACAAATTCTGCATGAATGTATTTTTAAGAAATAAATTTCATATGATTTTTGAAAATGCATGAAGGTGTGAACTATAATGTTTTACCTCAGCATACATGAAAAGTATGCTGGTGTGAAGCACTGCTGTTCAGTATCTGGCTGGTTCAATATCTCCTGAACTATATAAGGTAAATCTTTCGTATTTTGTATATAGATTTTTCATGGCAAGCCCTTTTATTTCATTCTATAACCTTTGACCTTTTAACATTGAAATTTGACCTACTTTTAGAAAAATCTGTTAAATAATATCTTCAAAACTGTTCAAGTAGGGCTTTTATGTTTTGTATATAGATTCTTTATGACAAAACTTTATAATACAGTCATATCTAATCTTGTAACCTTGATCTACTTTCTTTTTAAAAAAAAACCAAAACCCTGACCTAATCAATATCTCCTGAACTATTTAAAGTAGAGCTTTTGTAATATTTTGTATATAGATTCTTTATGGCTAGACCTTGATATACTTCAGTGTGTGATCTTGTGACCAGACCTGGAATTTTGACCTACTTTTAATAAAAATCTGACTTATTTAATATCTACTGAACTGGGTTTTTTTTTTAAGTTTGAGCTTTCATATTTTGTATATATATTTCTTAGGGCAAAGTCTTTCATATCATACCATGATCTATGATCTTGGTTTTATTCAGAACATCAAGATCTTTGACATTTTGACCTTGGTATTACCCAGGACAGCAACATTATGGTAGTCATACTGGTGTTGAGGCATCTCTGTGTTATATGAATTCATTTTCAATTATGTTGTGATCCTTTGGGGCTAGGCCACAATAAGGGGTAAATATTTTCATGGGAATAAAGATCAAGAAGAAAAAGATCCATTAAAAATCACAACAGCTGAACAAAGCCAGGGCCAAGGTGACTCAGGTGAGTTATGTGGCCCATGGACCTCTTGTTTATATTTACATTTTACTTTGATTTCTTTTGGAATACTCTTGTCATTAAAATAAATGTACATGAGGAAATAGCCATCATTTCAAGTGGTAAAAACATCAAAGACAAAAACCTTGGAAATGTAAAAATATTTATGCACTTGATCTTTAGATGGATTATCAGGTGAAATATTTGTAATGTCCTCTATGAACCAGATAGATTTGTGCATTTATTTAGCAACTGTCTTGCCAGTTTGACAGTGGTTTGGATTCTGATTATCTTTGGAAATACACACCTGTGAGAACTTTCTGTTGAAAGACGTGAATGGCAAGGCTTTGGCAAGGGGAATAGGATTGTTTTACATTCATTAGTGATTTATTAATTTAGCTTACCTGAGCCAAAAGATCAGGTTAACTTTTCTTATTAATCAATATCTGTTTGTCTAGCATACATTTTTGAATTTTTTTTTCTTTCATTTTCTCAAAAACCAGAGGAATGGTTCTTTGGTATAGGGTATTGAAGTTTTCAAGGAAAAGATAATTTGGTAATGCATAGTGAAAACAAAGTGAGGAATCCAGAAACACTTATCTAGAGAGAATTCTGCATAGAAACATCATATTGTGTAGATTTAGGATTGTTCAAATGATGTTCCCTTGGATTAGCATGAAACCACTGTGGGATTTAAAGATGTACAATATATAGAGAAATAAATTTTGTGTCTGGCCACAGTCAGAAAAATGAATTTTTATTTCATGGGTATCAATTTACCTGAAATAATTATTTAAAAGGTAGTGGTAGTATGAGATGCATAGGCTTCCCTTGTGCCTCATATGCATTTAGCTGATCAAACCATGTGGATAAGAATACAGTTTGCACTGTTGATAAGTACCATGACATGAGGAAAAAAGATGTGTTTTCTAAATCAAATGACCCTCTAATAATGAAAATTATATACAAATCAAACTTTCTAATGCCCAATTTTTATAATGAAAAAAAGAAACAAATTGTCACAGCAAATTATACAGGTACAGGTAAATGGCTAGTATTGTTATGCTTGGTTAAATGCCTTTGTGACAAATCAGCGAAAAAAACTGATTGCAGTTGTGATGAGTGGACCATGACTAAATGTACTGAAAAGCATGAAATATGTTCAATTTGTTTTTGTTTTATTGGGTTCTCTGCATATAGCCTTTTATGAAAAATATGAATTTACTAAATTGTGGCACATATCTGCACAAGAATGTGGAATGTTGGTATGGTTAAAACTGGAAGCAGTTCATTGTAACAATCATGGGTATACCATATCAAATACACCCTTGAAATTACCCATAATTTTCTGCAAATAGCTCACTGAGGTTCGAACAATAGCAGCCAGGTCATTTCCGGCAGAGCTGCCATTGTAAGACAGATGGGTACATTGTCACAGTGAACTGATATCTGCATTTGTTCAAGAATTGCATATTAGTTAGGGAAATTGTGATGCTGGCACTAATAGCTGACCATGTGTCATATATATATATGATGATTTTTAGGGTACCTATATGTCTGTATTTTTTTACAGTTCAATAAATCATGATTAAAGTTGGGGCCTCCATGGCCAAGTGGTTAGAGCATCATGCTCAAAGTCACAAGGCAGGCCTCTCACTGCTAGTCGGTGCAGGTTCGATTCTCACTTGCGCCGATAAATGTGAGAAAGTTTGGCAGTTTACTTTCGGTAGGTTGGAGGTCTCTTCCTGGGTACATTTCATCTGGGTTCTCTTCTTCACCAATAAAAAACTGGACATCAACAGATAACTTAAAGATGTTGGGTGTGGCGGAAAACAAAAATCAATCAATCATGATTAAAGGCAAAAATTTTGTCTTTAAACTTCCTTTATACTGATCAAAACTTCTATTCATAATGATGTAATATGATATTACAGTATGATGTGGAAACTTGAGTGGGGCAATAGAAAGTTTGTTTAATAATAATTCTTATTGTGTGTTATCTGTATTTATTTGATGTTAACAATGGATTACAGAAGGAAGATGTATAGGTATAATGAGGACATGGCAATACTGAGGTACATCATAGATAATGACTTACACCAAAAAGTGTCGGGTAACACAATATGGAAAGAAATGGAGGTGTTAGAGGTAAGTGAAGGGTACAGTAAAACATAATTATGATGGAAGATTAGAATACAGTAAAACATGATTATGATGGAAGATTAGAATACAGTAAAACATGATTATGATGGAAGATTAGAATACAGTAAAACATGGTGATGATGGAAGATTAGAGAATAGTAAAACATGATTATGATGGAAAATTAATGTACAGTAAAATGTATCTGTAATGAATGGAATTTTAGTTGACAGTAAAGTATGGTTATAATGAATGGCATGAAATGGAGGAGTGGGTGGTAGGTGTAGTGTACAGTAACACATGGTTATGATGAGCGGATGGTTAGTTTACAGTAGCACATGGTTATGATGAGCGGATGGTTAGTTTACAGTAGCACATGGTTATGATGAGCAGATAGTTAGTGTACAGTAACACATAGTTATGATGAGTGGATGGTTTGTTTACAGTAGCACATGGTTATGATGAGCGGATGGTTAGTTTACAGTAGCACATGGTTATGATGAGCAGATAGTTAGTGTACAGTAACACATAGTTATGATGAGTGGATGGTTTGTTTACAGTAGCACATGGTTATGATGAGCGGATGGTTAGTTTACAGTAGCACATGGTTATGATGAGCGGATGGTTAGTTTACAGTAGCACATGGTTATGATGAGCAGATGGTTAGTTTACAGTAGCACATGGTTATGATGAGCGGATGGTTAGTTTACAGTAGCACATGGTTATGATGAGCAGATGGTTAGTTTACAGTAGCACATGGTTATGATGAGCGGATGGTTTGTTTACAGTAGCACATGGTTATGATGAGCAGATGGTTAGTGTACAGTAACACATGGTTATGATGAGCGGATGGTTAGTTTACAGTAGCACATGGTTATGATGAGTGGATGGTTTGTTTACAGTAGCACATGGTTATGATGAGTGGATGGTTTGTTTACAGTAGCACATGGTTATGATGAGTGGATGGTTTGTTTACAGTAGCACATGGTTATGATGAGCGGATGGTTTGTTTACAGTAGCCCATGGTTATGATGAATGGATGGTTAGTTTACAGTAAAACATGGTTGTAATGAATGGATGGTTAGTGTATCATAAGGTATGGATATGATGAGTGAAAGGAAATGAAGAAGTTTGAGGTAACTGTTAAATACAGTTTTGATGGAAAATTAATGTCATAGGATCTACGATTTTGGTAAAATTTCATATGATGAAAGATTAATGGCATAGAATCTACGATTTTTGTAAAATTTCATGTGTGCCAAAAAGGTGGTCAAGTAAAAGATTATAACTAAAAAATCACAAAAAGTGTCCTTCAGAATATTTACATACACTCTGGATAAAACTAATAATTACAAATTAATTCCCTGTTGTGTGTCTGGCTATCTTCTTGATTGCGCGTCATGTTTGTTTCCGAAGATTTGCAACAGTGTGTGTGATGATATGGGTGACGAGATAAGCACATGTAGGTTGAAGAAGGTCCTTTTATTCATTCCAACAGTCAATTTGACTTCCAGTATTTGATTTTGACTTTGTGATAAGTGGTTTGCACATTCTTTCTATTTGTCTTTTAAGCAGAATTGGTCAAAAACATGCTTTCATCTGCGAATTGACTTCACTTCATCCGACATGTTTTTCTTGAATGTTGTCTTTGCACAATGAAATCGGCTTAGTGAGTTCATTGTAGGTTATATAAAAAACATCAATATTTTTCTACTAGACAATAATTCAATTTCATTTAGTCATTGTAGAAAAACGTAATAATTGATTGATTGTGATTATATTGTTTAACGTCCGACTTGAGAATTTTACACTCATATGGAGACGTCACCATTGCCAGTGAAGGGCTGCAAAATTTAGGCCTATGCTCAGTGCTTATGGCCTCTGAGCAGGTAGGGTCTTTATCTTGCCTTACCTGCTGTGACGTGGGGCCTTGGTTTTTGAGTCTCATCCGAAAAACATAATAATTCCACCTTAAAATGTAAATGTAGGGTTTGAAACATATATTACATTTTGAAAGTATTTAAGTCATTTTTCTTTAAAAATATTTTCATATGAAAATCATAGATCCTATCCATATAAAGTGCAGTTAAACTTGATTATGATGAATTATAATAATACGATTTATTTTCTTGTTGGAACTGAATCAGTCATACTTTAAGAGAATTTCTTTTCGTAATCTTACCTTGTTTAATTAGTTTCTTTAGTGAGACATAATTTACATGAATCCTCATGTTCTTGATTAGAACATATATTGATTGATTGATTGTTGTTTTTTGCCACACTCAACAATTTTTCAGTTATCTGGTGGCGTCCAGTTTTTATTGGTGGAGGAGAGAACCCAGATACAATGTACCTGGGAAGAGACCACCGACCTTCCGAAAGTAAACTGGCAAACTTTCTCACATATATCAGTGAGAGAGAGATTCGAACCCACGCCGATGAGAGGTGAGGGGAATTGTGGTTTTGAGTGTGATGCTCTAACCACTCCGCCATGGAGGCTGCTAGAACATATACCTTTGTGTCAATACAATGTTGTAAAATTTTTGTGAAAATAAAGTTCTCATGAATAACACACCACAAATTGACTTTCCTTAGCTCTTAGCTATAAATTTGATATGAATATACCTGTATGTCTATCAGTTATCAATGTAGTAGACAAATCTTCTAACTGAAAAGTGTTTGACAAAGGAATTTAATATTCTGCAATTTACAAATATTGTCTCACATTGCATGTACATAGGCAATGATGATCATGAATGAAAAGAAGTATCTCTGTTTTTCTTTGTATTTCTCTGTAGATAACCCAACACTCGGCCTCTTCCATGAACTCGCGGTACAGGAAAATCATCAAGAACAACCTGGCTTTGTACTCCATTCCTTTGATACATAAGAAAAAGCTCTGTCAGGACTATGTTGGTAAATTCAACAACGGGACTTTTTCTGCTTTAGAAGGTCAAATGTGCCGTTTTTCAATAATAATGTGGTTTTTTTGTGGGGTTTTTTTGTGATATTTCAGGTACAATTCACTTGTATTCTGTATTTTTTTAATTTTTTTTTACAAAAAAAAAAAAAAAAAAATAGGATATATCTGGGGGGTGTTTGACCAGGTTTGTTTCAGAATTAGCATATTTGGATAGTTCCTGGTTGTGGTATTTAGTAAAGATATAAAGTCAACTCTTGTGTATTACAGAAGGTTTTATATATGGACATTACTAAGTTATTGTAGAAAAGAGGAAAACAATCTTTGGATCAGTTGGGATCAAACAAAGGACCTTGCATTACTAGTTAGATGATCTAACCACTGAACTAACCAGGTCAATATACCAAGTATGGTAATACGACTACAATACCATATAGAATTTAAACCTATTTCAGAAATCATACAAGAGATGAAAATATAATATTAGAAAAAATGTCAGAAATGTCGCATATGACTTTAAGAGGTGTGTAGATTAGTAGTTCTTGATTTCTAGAGGTTAACTGTAGTTCTTGCTGTGATTGACAATTACACAGTTGTTTTTGGAAAAGATTTTATTTTTATGCCCCTGAAATCAGAGATTCAGGGTCATATAGTTTTTGGCCTATTTGCCTGTCTGCTGTGGCAAAAAATTTAAACCTTGGTCACATCTTTTACACCTTAAGAGTTTGAGCTTTCATATTTGGTATGTATATTTCTGGTGGCAAGACCTTTCCATTAACACCATATAAATAAGCCTGAATAGCCAAACCCATTTGAGTTGAAATACATGGTGACATGAATAATACAAAGAAGGGAAAGGTGGGAAAATATTAGGTGTAAATGAAAATTTTAGAAATGAAGTAAATTTGACTACACATTAGATTTCTAGTTTCATAAAAACAAACACTGTTATGGAAATTTCAAAGCTTTTGTGTATGTGTGTGTGTTTCAATATATGTCTACTTAACATTTGCAGCAGTTTCTTTTTATTTCTGAAATGGAGTACAAGAACACTGAAGTGGACTTTTTGAAGTAATGATAGCTGTGAATCTGAAAATTTTATTTCGTTTTAAAAGTGTGTCATTGTGATAGTTTTGTATGTAACTTCAAGCAAAATCATTAATAAAATTTAAACAAACTTTGAAAATTTATCAAAATAAGATTTCAAATCTTCTGAATATATAACATTATATAGATTTTTGTAAGGGAAAACTATAATGTAATTTTTTCTTCATTCAGAACCCCAAAATAGGTTTCTAACACAAATATTAGTAACAAAAATTTGTAAACCTTGTTTTATTTCTGTCATTGAAATAGAAAATCACAATTTTAAAACAAAAATTTTCTGACAGCAAAATGACAGCTATTATAACTTTAAAGTCTTGTAATATTTTGTTAAAGGTTCTTTTTTATTGCATTCAGTAAAATTGACAAAATGGTGTTTACATTTATATGTAGTAGGGATATTGATAGATATCAACCAATCAAATTCTTGATAGATGTTAACCAATCAAATTCTATCTTACAGGTTCATCTGATGATACAGACTCCTCAACAGAAACAGAACATCAGAAACTTCCTAACTGTAAGTAACAGGAATCATACGTGCATGTAACTTGCCAAGAGAAAAAAAAAATTCTACTCTATTTCAAGGAAATTAAAACTTTATATGCATCAGTGTTGTGTGTAGGATTTTTCAAAGATGAGCATTAGACTCATTGTATTTGAAAAGGCTAAGACTCAGCAAATTTTAATTAGTCCTGAAGATCCATGTAAAGTTCTCATAAAGATGTTACATCTGTCAGTACCTGCTAATGAAACAATAGCAGTCCACCGATACCCCACTCACTGTATCGATTCACCAAAGCATGATGGTAAATACTTCATGATTTTGGTGTTGGCAATTATCAAAACTTATTCAAATAGCAGGAGATGATTTTTTTTAAATTTTAATGTTTTGCTTGAGTCTGAGGATGTATCTATGGATTTTTTTTTTTTTTAAATTAGTTTTCTTACATGTCAAATAATTTTGCATTGTCAAAGAGGCAGATCTTTGCACAAAGGATAACCCTATTTATAAACTGTTGGTTGTTTGTATATTGTTTAATGTCCCACTCGAGAATTTTTCTTTCATATGGAGATGTCACCATTGCTGGTGAAGGGCTGCAAAAGTTAGGCCCATGCTCGTCATTTACGGCCTTTGAGCAAGGATGGATCTTTATCGTGCTACACCTGTTGTGACATTGGGCCTCAGCGTTTGTGGTCTCATCCAAAGGACTGCCCCATTTAGTCACCTCTTACAAAAAGCAAGGGGTACTAAGGACCTATTCTAACCCTGGATCCTCATGGGATCCATGAAAAACAAAATATACCTAATCTTTGCAAGTACCACTTTAATCTGCAGATTTGATAAAAATGTTATATTTTGTATGTCAGATTTATAAAAACATTTAAAAAATGTTGAATGAATGAATAAAGGTATAACAACACTAATTGTACAGAAAAAAAAAATTACAAGTAAATTGCGGTTTGATCTTCTGTTATCAACCACAAAAACTTCACTATGTTAACACAGTATTGTTTTTTAAAGGTGAAAAGGCTGAAGAATCAATTCCAAAAATAAAATTTTCGAAGAACTCCCCCCAGAAGGTTAATTCACCAACCAAACAGAGTGATGAAGATTTAAAGCAAAGAGCTAGTTCACAGAGCCCATCAAAATCAGTGACTAACTCTCCATTTCCAAAAAGAACAACCATTACAAGGAGAAACAAATATGTTGATGACTCATCTGATGATTCTGTTGATGAGAGTAATACTATGAGACTTAAAACAAAGAAAAGGAAGTTGGAATTTACTTCTGAAAAGGAACAGCCAATGACTGAGAGTGCCTCACAAATTTCTTCACCCTTGAAGACATCCCCTAAAAAATCAAAAAATACAGAAAAATTAAGACGTGGCATAGAAAAAGACACTTGTGCAACAGATAACCACAGTCATGCTGAAAAGGAAGATATCAAGCCATCTCGTTCAGAAAAGTTCAAAGAAAAGAATCGTGAAAATGAGGAACAAGAAATGGATAAGCAGTCTGTTGAACCTGTAATAATACCAGCTGGCAGGCTATGCAAGAAGTCTCCAGTTGAAATTAAAAAGTCTCCAAAAAGCAAATCTAAACAAAGTGAAAGAGAACAAAGTTGTTCCTTGGGTACACCCTCAAAGACCGAGAGGCCACAGAGTAAATTAGATAGGAAGAAAAATTTTACAACATCACCTAAAGTTAATGAAAAAGGAAAGCAGAGTACTTCAGATTCTCCCAAGCCCGGGCCTTCAAACGCACGGAAAACCGGCAAAGAATCACAGAAAACTTTGTATAACAGTGAGACAGCCACTTTAACACCAAGTCAAATGAAGAACTTGTCTAGTTTGTCCAAAACAAACTTTGATGTGTCTCCAAGTAGCATGTACAAGCCCACATCAGAAGGAGTTAGAAAGTCACCTAGATATAATCAATGCATAGACTCCAAGGCCAGAATTAATAAGAAGCCTCCACATGCTAAAAGCACTACCAGCTTGGATGATTCTGTTGATGACAATGAATTGGAAGATGATTTTGACAAAGAACTGATGAAGCGTGTGGCCATGACTTCAACTCAAGTCATAGGTGATGAAGGCAAGTTTTGAATATTTGTTTGACAGCACATTTGTTACATTGTACATGTATGTAAATTGTCTAATGAACCAGACAAAAATGACTGGTTTCCAAATTCAGTGAAATATGTTTGTGTCAAGAGAAATAGTTAGCATTCATTTTTTACTAAGACATTCTGAAGATGAAAATTGAATGAAAACAAAAAAACAAAAAAAAGAAATACTCTACATTCTTTCTATTTCTAGGAATTAAACTCCATGTTTGTTTTTTTTGGACATTTTTATGCCCCAAATTCAAAGATTGGGGCATATGTGTTGTTTTTGGTCCATTTCATCTTCACAAGCAAAGTGTTTAATTCCCTTACTCTCCTCTGACACTTGGCTTGTAAAGATGGGTCTATTTATGTCTCAAAGTCTGTCTGCAATTTAGAATTACCTGGTAATTATAAATTCATCATATGTACAATGTACATCACAGAGACTTTATAATCAAATTGAAAGGTCAAGATGAAAGCTTTATTTTTGGTAAAATGAAGGTCAGATGAATTCAAGTAACGGAATGTTCAAATGGTGTAATGGTACGCTTCAGGGTCTGTACCTGAAATACAGTTTTAAAAGTGCTTGAAAAACTGATGCTGGTCTCAGTGGGCTGTATGAAACCTGTCTTCTCAGCAGTATCTGATCCATTGAAGAGCATTAGAAGAAGTTGTAGAACGTGTTTGTTAATCATCAACAACTTTGTTCCATCTTATATCAACAAGAGAATGTTGTTGTATACAATGTGTTCTGTCTTCACTCAGTCATACAAGTTATTTCAAAAATTCAAAATTGATGAATTTTGCTTTGTTAAAATGTGAAATATTGAGAGTAAAGAATGAAAGAGTTAAAAACTATGATACATGTACCAGTAGTTATTTATTTTATTCTGCTAACTTTCATTGACATTTTTATTAGCAAATTGTAAATAATCACATTTATATTTTATATATTAAAACTTAACCAAAGTAAGAATTGTGGTTTTCTTGTAAAAACAAATGTGGGATCTTTATTAAAAATTGTAAATATCAAAATCTTAGCTTGGACAGTGTATTATATTATGCCACTGTTTAATCGTAGCAGCAGTATGTAGAACCTTTCAGTGAAATTGTACACATAACAAACAATACTGTTTTACAATATTTCTGAGCACTGTAAATAAACTTTAAATGCGCTTTTTTTTATTAGAACCATCAACATCCAAGAAAAGCAGATTTGCAGAAGTGTGTGTGGTACAAAATTCAAATGAAGAACCAAATAGGGTCTTGTCCAGCAAAAAACCAAAACCATCAAAAGACACTGCAGTGAAGAAATCCCAAACTACCCGAAAAACATCCAGTAAGCCAATCGCCTCCAATCACATCAGTATTGAAGGTTGGAGAGGGCATGTGCATAATATAAATTTTAAAATATATATTATCATACTTCTGTGTAATTTAGTCAAATCTGATTGGTTGAGAAGCAATTACATATTGTTACACTCTCCAGGGTGTTGTGATATTATGAAAATTATCTCGTGTACAGATTGTTCGTGTACAGTTTACAGTATATTGCTAAACAACATAGACAGGAAAACAGATGTTTGTCAAATCAATATTAACAGACACAAATAACAAATGAAAAGATAGATATTCCCACTAAAGTTTTACATGACAGTATATGAAAAAAAATTATTTAAAAATCTTCTTTCCAAGACCAGCAGGGCCATGATTTGTCATCATTATTTTATAAGTATCCTCAAGTATTACAGAAATTATGGCCAAGGGGGTAGGATGAAGTCTTAATAGGGGATCAGAGTTGTAAATTTGAACATACAACTGTACATGCGATCTTTTACATTTTTTTTTATCGAGGATCACTGATTGGATATATCAATATGAAGCAGATTTGTATTTTACTGAGGTTGGCTTAGATAAGGAGTCAAAGTTTTACATGAGAATGTCTAGGAAATTTAAAGAAAAAAAGAAAACTTTCAAAAGTAACAGGGCCACACTAAATCATATCATAAATGTTCTGAATTCAGTTGGATTTTGGGGGGAATTTTGGGGTTTTTTTGTTTGTTTGCTTTTTTTGTTTTTTTGGGTTTTTTTTTTTTTGGGGGGGGGGGGGGGGGGGGGTTCTGTGTGTGTGTGTTTTTGTGTTTGTTTTGTTTTGTTTTTGTTTTTTTTTTTGGTTTTGTTTTGTTTTTTTGTTTTTTTACATATGCCCTGGGGTTATGGTGTGTTTAACATCAGGGATGAAATTTTACATAATGCTTGAATAAAGGGAAAAAATCCTCAAAATCTTAAAAGAACAGCAAGGCCATATTAATTATTTTGACTCTGAAGCATCCTCATGTTGTATAGATTCAAGATCACAACCTCATGGGGTTAGATTGGGGTCTGATTTTGGAATCAAAACTTGACATGGGATATTAAAGAGATTAAAGATCTTATTAAAATCTTCTGATGAAGAAGTGCAGGGCCTGGGTAACTCAAGTGAGCGTTGTGGCCCATGGACCTCTTGTTTTGTGTAGTTTTGCTATTTTGATTTTGATGGTCACTCTTTCAGTGAGAGCAAATAATATACAACTAAGATTGATTGATTGTTGTTTTCCGCCACACTCAACAATTTTTCAGTCATGTTTTGGCGTCCAGTTTTTGTAGGTGGAGGAGAGACCCAGATACAGGGTACCCGGGAAGAGAGCACCAACCTTCCGAAAGTGAACAGGCAAACTTTCTCACATATATCGGTGAGCGAGAATCGAACCCGTGCCGACTAGAGGTGAGAGGCCAGGTGATTTTGAGCGCAATGCTCTAACCACTTGGCCACGGAGGCCTCAGATATTTTGAGCGCAATGCTCTAACCACTCAGCCGCAGAGGCCCCCTATAGAACTAAGAGCAGTTGGCATATTATGTTATTCCAGTTCCTCTCAAGTCAGAGCTGTTTTGATGGATATTGTATCCTGTGTTCTTCATGCCAATGTCAATCCAGACCATAAAGCCTCCTCCCCCCCCCCCCCCCCCCCCCCCCCCCCCCTTAAAAAATTAATTGTGTAGTCCCTATCACATACTTTTCAAAAATAGGGTGGATAGATCAAATTTTTTTTTTTAACTTTTTTTTTTTTTGATATTTAAATTTGATGATAAATGTAAAACATGTATGATACTGTAATGCTGAAATATTTTTTAAACATCAAACGACTACCAATATACTTTTTGTTATCTGGAATTTCCTTCAGTAATAACTTATTGGGGTAACCCAAATCATGATATAATCATAATCATCAGATACCTGATCCCAGGCTTTAAAAAAAATTAGGGTCAGGGATTGAAATATAGGGTAGGTTGGGAAACCAGAACACCACAGTTTTTGGTGGTTTTTTTTTTGTTTTTTGGGGTTTTTTTTGTACACTTGACTATGAAATGCAAGATTGTAGAAGTTTATACTTAAATGAGGTTTGGAGGTGTGATACTCATAGAAGGCCATTTTGCAGTATAATATTTACACTCAGGTGACTTATGATCATTGGTCTTCATCCATTGTCCATTAACAATTTTACATTTGTAACTTCTTGAAAACTACAAGGCCAGTTCTTACCATTTTTGGAGTGAAGGTGTGAAGCTTTTTTACAATAAGAGGGATGTAAATTGTGAAATTTATTATCTTAGCACCTCATGGGTGGGGCCAAAACTGCAAAAAAAAACAAAAAACAAAAATGCCAAATTTTCAAAAATCTTCCTCTCTACTCCTACACATATGGGAGAAAAACCAATTACATGGTTGTGATGTTCATGAAGCCCTTTACCAAAATTATGATATGAAGTTCATGACCCTTTGGTCAGGGGTTTAGTCTCTAGAGTGGGGCCAATATGGCCATGTAGTCTTAGAAAATCTCTACTTTCAGACGTGTGAGAAAAACGCATGGTTATGATGTCCATGAAGATCCTCTACTCTAATTGTGAAAATCATGGCCCAAGGATTAGGGGTTTAGACCTGAGGGTGGGGCCAATATGGCTCTCTAGTGAAAATGTATTCAATCTTAGAAAACCTTCTTCTTTACTTTCAGACATATGTGAGGAAAAACTAAATGCATGATGTATAGATGATTTATGGTACTCAAGTGACCATTACGTCCTGTGGGCCTCGTATTATGTGCGAGTGGTAACATTGTAGTACAGGATTTATGATGTGTTATTCAGAACAGAGCTCAAGATACAAGAGTGTGAAGCTTATATGTTCTGTATTTCAAAATTAACCTTTGTGTGTGTGTGTGTGTGTGCCCAACAGGAGGTAGTAGTTGTTTGGGGCAGCTGTAGGCAGTTTCAAGATTGAGTCTCCCTTTTATATATGCTTAACAGGAGATGTTAGTTGTTTTCGGGCAACTGTATTTAATTTTAAGAATGGTTCCCCATTTTATGAGTCCAACAGGAGGTATTGATAGGGCAGCTTTAGGTAGTCTTAAGTTTCTATAAATTTGATATTACTGTGTCACTTTCAGGGTTAAGAATTACTATATAATTCTTCAATCTTCTACAACTAGAAGTCTCAAACATTCTTGATTTTTCTCTGTGTCATTTGAAAAGATAGATATTATGGTTTACATGTGTTAAAATATACAAATAAGTTCCGTATTCTGTTTACAGCCCGAGCAGGAGCAAAGAGTCGAACATCATATGTCACCATGTTTAATGAGGATGAAGGAGACAGTGTGCCTGGTATGGGGATGTTTTTTGTTTGATGTCCTGTTGGAGAATTTTTCACTTGTATACAGTCATCAGTTGTAGATGAAGTACCACAACATTTGGCCTATGCATGGTGCTTAAGGTTGTAGTATTGAATTATTTATTGTACCAACACCTGCCATAACACAAGACCTCACTTCTAATGTCATGCACTTGGTCAGGGAGCAGTCACTACATATGATAAATGTGTCCGGTTTAGATGTGGTGCTGGAATCAAGAAGGAGACCTGGGACTTTCCCAGCTGTGAAGCAAGCATTCTAACCACTAGGCTACCATGATAAGGATGTAGTGTTGGTGAAGGGATTTGCTGATCATCTTCACACTGTAGATAATCTTCACTGGTGATAATCTTCAGTTGTGATAATCTTCACTTTTATAGTTTTCACTGGTGGTAACCTTGACTGGTAACAGTCTTCATGGATATTTAGTAACAAAGCTAGAGGAAGGGGGGGGGGGGGGGGGGGGGGGGGGGGTGTGTGCAACCTTTCCATGATTTTAACTTTCAGTTGTGATAATCTTCACTTTTATAGTTTTCACTGGTGGTAACCTTGACTGGTAACAGTCTTCATGGATATTTAGTAACAAAGCTAGAGGAAGGGGGGGGGGGGGGGTGCAACCTTTCCATGATTTTAACTTTCAGTTGTGATATTCTTCACTTTTATAGTTTTCACTGGTGGTAACCTTGACTGGTAACAGTCTTCATGGATATTTAGTAACAAAGCTAGAGGAAGGGGGGGGGGGGGGGTGCAACCTTTCCATGATTTTAAACTTTCTTAAGAATAGGCCATACTGGGCCATTTTGGGGTTTGAAATCACCCCCTTCAACTCTTTTTGGATGTTAAAGGTACCATCTTCGGTTGTAATTCCTCTTTTGAAAATTTTTTGGATCCGTCCTTAATATTCTTGAGGAGACTATGGAGTATTAACCCACAGTAAAACGGATATATTTTTGAACGCTAATCATTACTGTAGGAATAATCCAATATTCTGTACTGATGTACACAAACTAATTTTTTGTTCACAGAAAAAGTAAATGACAAGGGAGAGACAGAGGACAGTTTGAATGATGTTGAAACGAAGATCTTATTTTGGTAAGTTTGCAAGATTCTATACGTCATTCATGCCAGCTGTTTTAATTATTGTGGTGAAAACACTTGGTTTTAGAGAGTAGAAATAAATGAAAGCAAATACAAATTTTTATCAAACTAATAAGGAAGGAAAAATATGAAGAAAGCATTGTAAGTGACGACTGTTAGACAATCTGACTAAACCTAGACCCTCTATTTATGCTAGAGGTTAAATAGAGGTCAAATGGCTTGAGTGAAATTGTGCAGAAAGATAGAAATTTCATTTTAAAACTAAAAGAGAAGGTAGTTGTGAAGTAAGGACCATATTGAGCCCCCAATTCGAGAAGTCATCATGGACAAAACTGTAGATCATTCTTTACTAACCCAGATCGTGTCCATCTCAAAATAAGTATCAGTTTTAGCATAGGACTTATTCTAAGTTCACAGGAAGGTCACAATTTTTAATGAAAATTCCAATTTTATTAATTTTTGACCAAAATTGACTAATTTGAAACATCTCAGCATATGCTGTTGTCTACCTCTCAAATTTACATATTTTGTCCTCCTGTATGAGCTGAAACTTTGGTATACAAATGGTACATATAGGCAAAATGTATGCTCCATGTTTTCCAAGCAAAACATATGAAAAAAACAAATGCTGTTTTCTTCTGAAACCTTGCATGTGTTTAAATTTATGACAGTCATGTGGCTTTAGACACTTAAAATACATGTATGATTGTAATTATATATTTTTACTAAGACATTATCTTGAAATAGATTTTACCAGGCTTTATGGTTTTTTGTCTTTTTTTTTTAAATTCAAATGAAACTGGGTCCCATATCTGACCTTGTCCTTCACTAACATGCTGTGTGTGATCTGACCTTTTAGAACTTGTGTAGAGAGTATCAGCTGACCAAACGACAGGTTGGATACATCCTGTATATTAACAATGGAGATGTTAATGATACCCTACAATGGCTGAGGCTTAGTGGAAATTGCAAAGGTGAGACAACAAAAGCTAAGATTGGTACAATGTCACATGTATCTTCCAAGATCTGTTGATTTCTTTGAACTTAGATATATTACTTATATCAAATCAGACATAATCTATCTGTTAAAGGTAAAAGGGTATTTTTAGCTCACCTGATTCAACTTTAAGTTAGCTTTTCTAATCTGACTTTATAACTTCTAATTTATGACTTCCTCTACAAACTCACTGGACCATTATGTGCAAAAATAGGCATTCTTGGGTATAGGAAAGTGGATGTAAAAATTAAGAGAGAAATTTTCCAAAGAACTACTGTACTTGAATGTACAAATTTATGTGTAGCTTTCATTACAGTGTAGACTCGGACTCAATCCAAACCTGGTACCTGGGGATGGGCCAAATTAATGATTGAAATTGACTTTAAATGGAATGTGTAGACTAAAGTTCATCCGTACAATAATCAAGTGGTGTGGTGTTATTTTAAAAACCTTGATGCCATTAGCCAGAATGGAGCTGTAGATAAATGTGTGGTCCACCGTTTCTTGAAGGAATGAATTTCTATTTCAAAAGCAGCAGTGCTAAGATTTTAATTCAGTCAATTTTACCGTCCAAAACAGTCTTGTGTAGTTTACAATCCATGGTCCCTGGGGCTAGAGTATAACCAAAATAGGTTTGAATCATATTGGGGGTTTTTCATCCCCCTGCAACAAAGTAGCAGGATATATGTTTACTTGCATGTGTATGCAATTGTCAAAATATTGAGGACGGAGAGAACCCTTTTAGAATATCATGTCTGTTAATGTTAGATTGATAAAACTGTAATTGTAAAGTGTCATTAATATTCACATTAAATATGATGAATGTTGATTCAAATCAATGATAAAGAACAGGTAAGATTAAGCCTCTATGCCTTTTCTACTGTTTATTCACAAATGAAAGTGTACATGTTGCCTAAATTAACTTTCAATGTACGTTAAGGTAGTTTGTCTTTGCAAAATAAAAATATAATGTAATAGATGTCAAATGAAATAAACTTGTGAAATTGACTTGAATTTAGATTCTTTTTTTTATCTGACATTAATGTTTTGTCAGTTTCACCTCTAACACAATGTAGTCCATCGTGTTTATCACATTAGTTTGAATTAATCTATATTTGGCAGAACACAAAGTCTTCTCTGATGATGATTTAGCATTTTATTGTAGTTGACTGAAAATAAAAAAAAATCCATTAAATATAATCCCTAGCACAATTCATTTTTTTTTCACAGGTTTTTGCAGGTGTGAATTCATAAAAAAAAAATTCCAGACATTTATATCTACCATAAGCCTCACACTGACACCATGAAAACGTGTTTGTTCACTCGGATTTAAAAATAAAATGCAAGTAATACCATTATGTTTTTGAAAACCTATGCTTATAGTAAAAACAAAAATGTTGTGATATTTGTAGGTAGATTAACATGGGATATAAAAGATGATGAAAAACTTGATGGTGATTTGGATCATTGTTCAGAAAGTATGGTGAAACAACTGTCCAAAATCGCATTCTTTTCCTGGACCAACTGTGAAGAAAACTGCAGGACGAAGATAATACTGATTTACACCAAACTCTGTAGTTTTATAGTATTATACATTAAAAAAAAAATGACATACTCTAATCTTCTTACATGACAGTATGTTAGGTTTGGAAAACTATTAGGTACAATATGTGCTACATGTATATTAATGATATTTTGAAAGTTATTAAGGTCTAGTATGCAAGTTACTTAAAGTTCATATCTTTTTTCCATGGCAGCAATTCATTGATAGATAACCAGTTTATTTTTTTAAATATGGAAAATTAAGGTGCTTTACCAGATCTGATGTATATATTGCATATGGACCCCCCACCCCAAAAAAATGAACTGAAATATTCTGACGCAAGTATGTCTATCTGATCATCTGTACATCAATAATGTTTTTTAATTTCTTTAGAACCATTGATCCATTTTCAACCTAATTTGACCACAATTAGTTTTTTGCATTTTTCAGTGAAATTTCTAATTATCTAATGGAAACACCATGTCGATATTCTTCACAAAAACAACAAAACTGTTAAAGTGTGAAGTATTATGTAATTATTCTCATATTGTGTGTATTCAAATTTGTTTGAGCAACTGGGGACAGGAATCCACATCAGAAAGCTGTTGAAAATCTTTTCCAAAAACAAACTTGTATCTTGTTTTCAGAACAACAGGAAGTAACTGTCAATAGGAGCTCAAAGTTAAAAAGTCCACAAAAAATGTCCTGTTAAGAGCAACAGAGATTTTACTTTTGGAATATAGAAAGTTTCCATATTGATTTTGAATCTTTTTATTTAAAACCATGTTCCCCAGGACTGGGATGGGGCATCAGATCAAATAGGAATGTAGTTGAAAATCCTTTATAAAAAAAAAAAAATTAGGACTTTCTCTGGTAGGGTTGCAAAGGAGAACAAACAACATTTTAATTAATATGCGCCAAATTGTAATGCAAGGTATAATTTGTACTTTGCATAGTAGTCATGTGTTTGTGTGTGTATATGTCTGTGAGCCAAAACACAAGAATATTTTTTACGTTGAATGTTGAGTCCTTTGGGTACATTTCTCTCACTTCAGATTGATCAGAATAGCTTTAACAGTGAATGATTTTCCCCCCCATATTTACGATTATTAAAATGCCAGAAATGCAATTTATTTCATTGACGTTACGCCTGTCCCATTCCCTGTGTCTACTGACATATGACACCATGCATCTTTTAAATGAAATTCTTTTTTTGCTTCAAGAGTCTTTTAAAATTTGTAACTGTTCGTCAAAGGATGAAATTATTTATGTGCTACACATTAAGTGTTTTTGATGTGGAGATCTGTATGTGGTGATATACATGCATACTTACTGAAGAAGAACTTTGTAATCTTTCCTCTTATATGAATTGCTTGTATTGCATTTAATTACTCATTAAGAGCTTGCATGTATTTGAGCTCATCATCAATGCACAATACATTCATAGTGTTGTATGTAACTCGTGTTGAATGCATTTTTAATGGAATCGACTAAATTTTATTTTCACTTTGAATTTTAAAAAATATGCATTTGATATATGTATTATGAATATATTAAATTCTTTTTTTGCCAGAAGTAGTCTTTAGAGATATTGCTCTTGCAATTAATTAAAGTGTTTTTATGCCTACTGGACATGAAACTGAAGTAAATTCATTTGTAGGTGAGCTCGTAATTGTCATGCTGATATCTGTTGACGTAGCATTTTACTTATCATTTATCCATCTGAGAGTTTCAAGATTTCAGTTGCAATTTTCAATCGTGCAAGAATGTTATATGATACCTTATATGAAGAGCTGGTTGATACAGATTTTAAAGGTTGCTAGAAGGAAAATTTCAGTATTCCTTAAATGCAGGATTTGATTGTATTTTATGTTATTTCATGATTGTCATTTTGTGCTAAGAAAAACAGGAATAGAAAACAATTGCTTGGTTTAATTTCTGGGTCTTTTATTCAACAGGTTATCAAGATTGAACAGCTTGTGAAATAATTCTGTTCTGTGCTAAAGAGAACTTACTGGGGCTATTGATGTAAAAAAGAAAACTCTATATATTAGATGACCTTGTAAAAATTTATCACCCTCTATCACTCTTCATAATTATGGTATTGCACAAGGCTATGACAAGGAAACCAACTTTCTGTTGATCAATCATGTCCATCTCAATTTATCAATATAAAGTTACATAATACCAGGGTTAAATTTCCTTGATGATTGAATATGTAAGAAAACATCCATATTGATATTAGATTTTGTCCTTGAGAATGTTGATGAAGGGAGGATTGTTTAAATAATGTGCCCCAGATTTAGGATGAGTTTCAAGTGATCTATTGGGTTTGTGCATTTACATCTCTTTTTTCCAGCTTCTGCAGCCCATTTTCAACCAAATATATCACAGCCTATTTGTTGTTTTAACCATCTTGTTGAAATGGTGTAAAGCAATTACACACATCATTTTAACGAACTGCAAAAAGCAAATCTATAACACCATAACTTTGACATATGTTCTAGTCTCTAGTCATCTTGTAATATTTTCATTTCCAATGTTTTTGCCTATAATATCTCTACAATTAAATTTTAATGATACCCATTTCCTCATAAATGTGTTGCAATTGTAAACATTCCCCATATGAATACAGATTCTTTTAATTTCAGGGAATTCTGATAGAAATAACAGTAGATTGTGTACTGCTGCTTGCTGCTTAATCTTTCATCTTCGATAAACGAGGGTTTACGATTCACTTAGCTTTTCTTCAATTCTACAAGAAAGAAGGAAAGCGGATGGAAACCTTTGGGCAGCGAAGATGCTTAATCCTGATGTTATACATCATAAAATACTACTACAAATTTAGATCTATGGTTAGTGCGCAGAGCCGTAGCAGTGAGGCTCTTTAACTAACATGCCAACGCCTGCTTTGATCTCCGGGTTTTTTTTTTTAAAAGTCATATCCGAAAGACCCATGATTCTCACTTCTAAATCCCGAGCATTTGGAGAAAGAAACAATCAATATCTATGTTTACGTCGTAGGTTTGACGTGGCCATAGCAAGAATGAGGCTCAGCACTCAAGATTTTCCAGTTACAAAGCGAATGCTGTTCCACTCAGTTACCATGGTAAAATAAGAAACTAGTTGCTGTCCTTTGAAAGAATTTGGGGACCATAGGCATGTGTTTCTAACATAAACGTAATGATATAGATTGAGATCAAAAAGTGTTTTAAAACAGATTTTTTTCCTTTAAAATATTTCGTTATATACAAGTTGCTACAGCTATCATGACATATAGGCATAATGGATGTCGAGTTTTTGTAGCTTTGACCATTAACCCCAGAATTAAGATTTAATCAATGTCTAGATAATAACATTCCAAGTTTTATACCCTAATTCAATGAAATGAATCTGGTGAAAAGAAATCTTATCCAGTGATACAAATCTGACAACAAAACAGTTTGAATGTCGTTTTTCGTTTCAAAAGTTCAGAGCAACTTCACATATGACGTCCATTTTAATATATTTCTACCTTTGAGGAGTAATGCTGAGGTGTGTATGTTGTCATATAAATATATAATCTGACGGATATCATGTGCCGTGGCAGTGCACTTTATTTTTTATTAGATATTCACAAACCATAAATAACATATTTTTGTAAATTATCATGATAGTTGTTTATGAAACATTGCTGATTCGCTAAGATAAACATGTATTTGTACATGCACAATCTCCCCCATTTTAGCTCACTTCATCTGAAAGCTCAAGTGAGCTTTTCTGATCACCCATTGTCCGCTTGTAAACGTTTCTCATTTTCAACTTCTTCTCCAGAACCAATGGGCCAGCTTTAACCAAACTTTGCAAAAAGCATCCTTGGGTGAAGGGGATTCAAGTTTGTTCAAATGAAGGGCAACGCCCTTCTCCAAGGGGAAATAATAGGAAAATAGCTGACCAATTTAAAAAATTTTCCCCAGAACCACTTCGCCAATTTCATTCTAACTTGGTGCAAATCATCCCTGGGTAAAGGGGATTTATGTTTGTTCAAAGGAAGGGCCATACCCCTTCTAAGGGAAGATAATTACAAAAACGCAAAATTAGGGTTGGATCATTTAAAAATCTTGAGAACTACTGGGCCAGAAAAGTTCATACTTACAATGAAGCTTCATGACATAGTGCAGATTCAAGTTTGTTAAGATCATAGCCCCGGGAAGTAGGGTGGTGCCACAATAGCGATCAAAGTTCTATGTGCAAAAATATAGGAAAACATCTTGAAAAATCTTCTCAAGAACCACTAAGCCAGAAAAGGTCAAAATTTAAATGAAAGCTTTCTCACATAGTGCAGATTCAAGTTTAATAAATTCCCACCCCGTGGGGCCACAATAGAGGATCAAAGTTTTGTGGGGGTTTTTTTTTGGAATATATAGAGTAAATCTTTAATATGAACCAAGGTGACGTAAGTGAGCGATGTGGCCCACGGACCTCTTGTTGGTTGTTTACGATCACGTGCTTACCTTGTAAGATTGCAACATTTTAATAAAGGTCGCGTAATCAAATTTACTGAGCGATATATGACCAAGTAGTTATGATTGCAAATTCCAGTGCAATCGGAACATCGCTGTCTTTATCGTCAATCGAAAATTTATCTCGACTTGACGGAAAAGACCGAGTGATGTTCCGACTGGCTCCGGTGAAAATGTACATGAGCAAGCTGACTTTTCCCCGTAACGTTCGGTTTAACCTCGCTTGTATATTTTCTGAGTGAAGCTAGGGGTTCCACGCAATAAAATTCATTTTTGAAAATGCACGAGGGTGTTAACTGCGATGTTTAACGCCGACATACTTCATGAAGCGTCTTAGCTAATTACTTCTCATAGGCCGTGGTAGTTTGTTTTTTTTTAAGCGTTTTCTTCGCTGTTCCTGACGCTGCATCAAACCTAAGTGACTGTTCTTATGCCTGTGCCCGTTGTTAGAATTGAAAACCCTGAGTCTTTCGGGTCCCGTGTCACAACAAGTGTTGGCACGATAAAGAATCCTCATTACTCGGCCATTCTCCAGCAATGGTTCCAATTGCAGAAATAGACTGTTGCAGGGTTTTCATCGCTATTCATCAATTTAGGAGCTTGCAATTATTATATATTTTTTTTATGTTCATTTAGAAAATATCGCGTAATATGCATTAAGCGATATACCGAGTAATGTAAGTCCATGATCTGTTACTAATTTCGAAAACGTTCTCTGCTCTAGAATTATCATTTATTGTTTACAAAGACTATCACAATGGTTGTATGCTACAGCGGTCTCTTACTAGACCTATACGAAATAGAACCAATATTGCCATACTTCGTATAACTCGGCGGTTAGATAACCTTACTAGTAATGCATTAATCCTGGGTTCCAATTCCACAGATTGGTCCCAAGATTTTTTTTCTCCCATTCATTGCTTCAGAAACTTAGTACTATACAACCTTCAGTAACACACAAAAGTTAACTTTACAGTTTTGCATGCCACAACCAGGAACTATAAAAATAAACTCGAACTCAAACCTGGTATATACGCCTTCACGTTTTGTTTGTTTGTTTATAGAAATAAGATAGGATACATTTCAATTGTACCTAAAATGACACAAATTGAGGAATTTTAATGATTTTGTAACACTACGTGAATTAGAACTTTCCCAGTGGTTGAGTAATATTACATTTTTCTTTGATTAGAATTGTCTTGATGGCTTTGTAATACTACGAAGCTCTTTAATTAGAGCTGTCTAGATGGTTGTGTAAAACTATGTACAGTGGTCCTTAACTAGAATTAAGCCCGATCGATATTATAAAGAGTGGTCATAAAGAACAATGTAATCAAAGAACTGTATTCTGTTGATGTAAAATAATTTACAAATCAAATTAAATGAATTTATGAAGGAAACAAATTTCTTGATGAAAAGTACAATATAATTATGTTAGTAATTTCTATAAAATCAGAATCAGTATTTTTTTTACTACATGGTTTGGTTCAAATTAAAAAAAAAAGAAAAGCCGTTATTTCTGAAATTTGGTCATTTTATTTCAATTTCGTTTTAGAATATGTTTCTCTAATATAGCTTTTTTCCCCCAAATAGCATCTTTCATGAAGATTTTAGCCATAGATTTGCTAAGAGGTCCACAGGCCTTAACGGTCACCTGAGTATCATAGCCCATACACTAACCTGTCGGGGAGTCTCATATTTGCATTTAAGCTTTATTTTGGAGCCTTTTAATCACAACTTTATGATCTCTTTAAATATGCATAAAACAATAGAAGGAAAGATGAAGTTTGAAGCATTAAGATCAGCCCATATTTCACTGACCAAGGTGCAATGAATTTCACAATTTTTGTAAAGGGCTTCATGGACGTAATGTTTAACCATGCATTTGCTTTTTATGTGTGGGAGTAGAGATTTTTAAAACTTTCACTTTTTCTGCAGTTTTGGCCCCAGCGATGATACCCTGGGGGAGCGGAGCTATGATCATAAATTTTACAATTTACATTCTTCAGTTTTTTTCATGCCCCCCCCCCCCCCCCCCCCCTAGGGGAGCAGGAGCCCTGAAATTTGTTTTCCCCTTGTCCCAAAGATGCTTTATAGAAATTTCGGAGGAATTGTAGTTCTCAAGAAGTTAAAATGTTCATTTGTTAACACATTTTGTCATTGATATTTTGACCCCACCCTCATACAAAAGCCCCTACCCTTGCAATTGGGATCATGAAATTTACAATTTTGGTAGAGTGCTACCTGGTCATTATAGTCAATTTGGTGTGGATAGCATTAAAGAAGCTGTTTTACAGTTAAATACCATATACCAAGTTTAGCCCCATCTACCCCTGGGATCATGAAATTAACAATTTGGGTAGAGCCCCCCCCCCCCCCCTTCTCTACATTCTGCATTTCGTTTGTTTTTTTGGGGGGGGGGTTGTTTGTTTGTTTGGTTTTTTTTTTTTTTTACTAATTTACAGTTCTAGAGAGGAAGAGTTTTGAAAAATTGGTCACTTTTTGGCAGTTTGGTCTCGCCCCTAAGGTTTCAGGGGGCAGGAGTCCTGAAATTTACAGTTTATGTTCGCGAAGTGCCAAAGATGCTTCATACGAAATTTCGGAGAAATTTGAATGGTAGTTATCAAGAAGTTAAAAATGTTCAATTGTTAACATTTAATCACTGACCATATTGCCCCCCCCCCCCCCCCCCCCCCCCCCACCCCCCCCCCCTCATACCAAAACCCCTACCCATGAAATCATGAAACTTGCAATTTTGGCAAAGGGCTACCTGTTCGTTTTAAATATCCATTTAATTTCAATTTGGTATCAATAGAATTAAAAATGTTTTCAAATCTTTTACACATAAATACCAAGTTTGACCACGCCCTGGGATCAAAACCTCTACCCCGGGAATAATGAAATTTACAAGTTTGGCAGAGGCCTTCCTACTCTACATTACTTCGCATTTAATGTGTTATAAATGTACAGTTATAGAGAAGATTTTTAAAAATTGGTCACTTTTTTGCGGTTTTAGCAATATATTAACCCAGACCAATAGCAATATATTAACCCAGACCAATAGCAATATATTAACCCCAAAAAAAATTATAATTGTCATAAGCATTTTTCGCAAACTGCATTTAGTCTGCGTGCGTTAAGAGTTGAACATTTCAGCTTCTTGATTTTACAAATCAAACAAAACATAGCCCTTTTGAAGCTCCGTATAAACAATTTATAGTATAGGGAATTTTTTTATTTCAGATAACGGAGACTGAATGCATTTTATGACCTATACCCCTATCACAATATGACAAACATTGTATCTGAAATGGTAAACTTGTATAGGTTAATCATATGTATCTTCATCTCTATCTATCCATTTATCTATCTATTGTGCTGTCTGTATATCGTGCTGTCCGCCCGTTAGTCTACCAATATCGATTCAATGTCCTTTCTGTACTATGATTATACATCTGTTAATACTTCTTAGGTTTACAGTCCATAAAAGTCAGACTGTTATCTAAATAAATGAAACCAAAACCAAAAACTGTCCAGTTTTGAAAGTCACTTTTGTTGTTTCACATGTTTAACACATACAGTACACACTGTAAATTTTTGGTATGTTATGGTATAACTTTGTATATATTTTCTTAAAATAATATGGATAACATGTTGAACTTATAATTACAGTTTGAAATTTTTTAAACATAAAATTTTATTAAATATATGCATGTACAAAATATTTTATAACAAGTGGTTTTTGGTTTGGTTTTTTTCTCTAAATTGTCATCCTCCAATGTGTTTTACAGTGCATTTTGAACTCGGGGGTGGGGGGTGGGGGGATGAATTTCAGCTAGCTAAATAAGTAACAGAAAATTCCTGACAGACGCTTTATTGTTGAGATGTAGAGCACATGTCAGTTTGCGAATTTTGACCTTTCAGTCACCATGTGGTTTGATACATTGAACTGGCTCTATACTGCTCTCTGCGAACCAGTCTACTTTGATACAGGAAATTAAAAGGAAAGATAGAATAAGCTATGTGTTGAAATTCACTTTAGAAGCTCCATCTTTGACAGCCTCTTACGACAAGAGGCACCACCTTCTCCTCATTTTTGGAGGTCCAATTTGGAGCTCCTCGGTCAGAATTTTACACCAAGCCCACCGACAACGGTGATTCTGGATTGAGATATTCTTACCATCTTGACCATTTGGTCTTTGTAGTATTATTTCTATTTTGGAAGTCCAACAGAGAATCAAAATTACCCCCGGGGCCATGGCGATTTCCATTTCTTGGAGTGTTGCCTCGTTTTGATTTTGGCGATATCGCAACATACCGAAAGTTGCAGAAGCAAAATGGAGATTACACACTTAAGTTGGAAATGCAGAATGTGGTGGTGGTTTGCGGTTTTTACATGTTCAGGAAGTATTTGTAGCGAATAGCAACGCCACTTCTTACCGCCCACACAATGTTACTTGATGAAGGAACTTGCTAAAAATGCTGATAAAACACGGGATTTTGGTTCAGATGTTGGATTGTAAAATCATAACTGGTTGATGTAGCACAGAGTTTGCAACCGGGAGACCCAGGTTGGATTCTCGATGCTGGTAAAACCTCAGCCGCTTAACATAGGTAGTGATTGTTCCTTCGTTGATCGCCCATCATTGAAAGGTGAAAGTCACGGGTCTTTCGGTTATGAACTTATACGAGTTTCCATGTCGTGGTTGGCGTTGGCACGTTAAAGAAGTCTCACTGCTACGTGCGGCGATAAGCGTCATGCTTAAGTCAAAATTTGTGGCACTTCACCTAAAGCTAGTGACGTCTCTACACGAGTGAAAAATTCCAGAATTGGACGTAAAACAGAATAGAAACGAACAACTAATCACATCTTTCTTTAATAGTATAATTATCTGTTAACTTCGGGAAAATTCAATATTTATAACTTCTAAATTTAATCAAATAAGTGCATGATTATAAGTTGATTACCTACAGAGCAAATACTATAGTATGCATAATAATACTAGTATATTAAAATTAAATGATTAGTCCTCAGATTAGAATTTTTCGAGTTGACGTCATTGCTTCCTCTAGATCTCATTAGGAGGGATCTCCGAAAGTTTTGTCATGGAACACTTCGTGATCTTGGATACAATAAATGTGGCATTGACTCCCGAGTGCGGGAAGAAATTAACTACGTTTTAGAAGAGATGGACAAACAGAAAGGAATGTCATTCGACATCAAACAGCTGACCATTGCCAACATCGTGTGTTCGGTAATGTACTGAACACGCTTTGACTATATCGTGAAAATTATGGCCAATGTGAATACCGTATTGGAAAAAGGAACTTTAACTGGTGCCATTAATTTCTTTCCTTTTCTGAGAACTTTGCCCGGAGATTTATTTGGAGTAAAAAAAAAAGTTAAAGGAATGATATTAGTTTGAAGTGGCTTTTAACAAGGAGAAAATAGAAGAGCGCAAAAACACCTAAAGTCCACGTGAGCCGCTCCATGGTTATAATGACGCAGATTTCTCTGCCCAAAACAGCAATTCTGTTCTGGACATCAGCCATAGAAATACACAAAACAAGGGCATCTTAATGTATATTAGGTGTGTTAAAATGTTGAGTTTTACCCCAGTACAAGTTTATTCCATTGCCACTAGTGTTAGAATTACTGTCCTGGGCGATATCGCAACCACTTTCCGTGAGAACTGAACGTCACATGATTCAATAGTAATAATTGCAAGGTGCTGTTCTTTAGAAATGGACTCCAGTATTTGGACAAAAATGTGTTTTAAAAAGATTTTATAATTTAGAAAATGTTCATTCTGTTGACAAAGAAAAGTGTTCTTGTTTTGTGTCAAGGTTAGTTCAAGGTCACAAAAGAACCATGAAATTACGTTGGAGCAGACATCAATTCTATTATATTTGTGATTCATTACAAAAATTTGTTTCAATATTCATTATAATCGCTACACGTTTATGAACATATAATAAACACTGGTAAATTAATTAAGTATCAAGTAGACTAAATCTTAATCTGATTAGATTTTACACGTCTACTGCTTAGAATTTTTAGAAGTTTTTCTATAATAAAACTGGTGTAATAAAATACCTAATGACATAACATAATGTTGGGGTATCGGATTATAGTGAAACGGTAGTCGGAATTAAGTATTTTATTCTATTCTCTACAGTTTAACCAATATGATCATTGCTCGACCTTTGCCGTTTTAAAATCGAGGGAAGAAAGAAAGAAGAAAAAAATATATGTTACGTTACCTATAAGTCACATGACAAGGAAAATGGCGTCGTCCTCAGTTTAAAAGTCATGTGGCACCCTCTCCAAATTGTCATATTAAACTTATTTAATTGGATATAACTCTTAATTGAACAAGGTTTTTATTTCCTATTTTATTTAAAACGGGGGGGGGGGGGGGGGGGGGGGGGCATTGATTTGGGTCTGTCTGTTCGTCCCTCAGTCAAACGTTTGTTTCCAGACAGTATCTGAAATTTCTTAAGATTTTGCAATGAAATTTCATAAATAACTCCCTATGGATTGAAGAAGACCTCTATTAATATTGAGGTCTAAAGGGCAAAGACGAAGGTCAAAATTCATATATTACATAAAATGGTTTCCAGATGATAAATATAGTTTTCTTATGCTTGTGCAATTACACTTAAAGTAATGATTCTCTATCACATAAGAAAACTTCTATTGCTTTTGGGATCAAAAGGCGAAAGGTCAAGATCACAATTCATATAAGGTATTAAATAGTTTATACTCTCCTTCCCTACCACCGATGACTTAAATGTTTATTTTTAAGAGCAAGGGTTTGTATTTTTAAAAGAATGATAAAAACTTAAGAAGGAATATTACACCAGAGAAATTTGATATGGATGAAAAGTGGAGAATATGGACAACACTTGTTTGAAATTGAAATTTTTCAAATACACTTTATTTAGTTAAATAATGCAGTTTTAGTAGAATGTAATCTGAAAAAAAAAGGAAAACTCCTGCTCGACTGGGAACTCGCGAACTAAAGATTATCAGTTGAAACGCTAACCTAATGAGCTATTTAGCTAGACATTTAAAGCAATACAAGCTGTAACAGACGGTATTTTTCAACTATACAATTATGCACCAATAGCCATCTATAGGTATAACTTACAATACCCCACCATCTGAAGAGAAATTCAGCAAAATAAACAAAGGAATATTGTTTCAGAGCATACCTACAATGAGCATTTTGTAACCGCCATTGCATCTTATAAACAGACATGGAAACGATGATTGCCGAACATGACCGGGTTGCACTGAGACCGAGGTCATACAAAGATGGAGGCTGGCGTGAGTAACTAGACATTTCGTTCGTTTTAAAATATTACGTGTCATGAATGACTTTATGTAAGAAAGCAATTAAATTACGCAAATGTGTCACTCAAATAAAATTTTTATTAATGATTTTACTATAAAATAGGCATATTGAATTGTTAATAAATCTGACAGTTGTGCAGTGCCTTTCATTCACATTTTTCCGAACAGGTGACCTCCGAGGTCAATGCACATCGGAGGAGATTACGAGCAGGGATTACTGACGGGATGACATTGATTCATGAATCGACTTTTTTTTCTTTCTTTCTTTTTTTTTTTTTGCTGACTTGACGGTTTTATAGTTGCAGATTCAACCTGATTCTATGAAATTATATATATATATATATATATATATATATATATATATATATATATTGCCAAGCATTGGTCCAAATTTGTGCTATAACTGGTGACATTTCAATATGAGTGAGGAATTTTCGGCGGGACGTAAAATAAAAATCATATATGTTACTATGTTTCGCCTTTTTTTTTTCCCCAATTCATTCACCGTCAGTTACAGTTTGTACTGCTTTAAATCTAAAAGGAATAAACAAATATTGCTGATTTATAATGGTCATTGATGCTTTAAAAGGAAGTCAGCCATTATGACGGTGTAGTAAAACTCCTTAAACAGAAAGTTAAAAACATGCTAGTTGACATTGTAATCAAACTGATGAATAGTCAAAATAAACATCTACAAACCGGAAATAGATGAAAGAGTTCACAAAAACTAGCAAATCGGAAGTCGCCCTTTTTTTCAAGTTGTAAGGTAAATCAGCATGGGAGTTATTTTCATTTACAGTCTGTCATTGAAAATCGCGATAATTGACGTTAAACAGCAGTAAAATCTGTTACTTAATTCATCTAATGCATTTATAAACATTTTAAAACTTGTCTGCTTCTGTGGCTTCAACCTATAAATCGGCATGCTGAGGGGCTTGATTATAATGTGCAAAGTGATAATGTCCAAGGATAGAGATGTTATATAGTTACAGTTTATTTACACATATATACAAAATATTACACACATTTAAATTGTACAACTTCAAATACATGAAGTTATTCAAACGCATCAGTCCATCTGCTTTCACTGCAGAAATGACCTACGTCTATCTCCAACTCTAAACCAGAAATCTTCAAACTTCAAGGTTCCCAGTCAAAATCATAAAACACCGATAACAGCCAACCTAAATCAGGAATGTAAAAACTAAACCCCATATTCCCACGAAAACATCGGGGATCATGCACAAGTTTATTCATATCCCATTACCTATAATGATAACAGTAAATGACAAGAAATGTTGAGCATGCAATCATTCAAGATAAACTAATAAACAAATTTAGTGAAATTCAAAATTTATGACAATACGAAATTCGTGGTCTCAAGAATGTTTGACCACGAACAAGGATACAAGAGTTGTCGCGCCTGCACAGGCATTAAAAGCATTTATTACGATATGGTGAAAATAGAAGCAGCTATTTTTAGGATAAAACTTTTTATTTCACAAAAATTATATGTTCTGTACTTATATAAAAAAGATATAAAACATTTTAAGATATTTAATATTAAAAAGACAAATATAAATGACGGCAAATAAAATTTTGTTTCCCTCGCATGTGTTCCGTGTAGTCGGTAATACTCTGAAGGCAATTCCCATTTTCACCATGAATAGTGCTGTATCCTGGGCTAATCTGGTCCCCTCCCCCCACGTCCCACAAGTGCACAAACGGAATTGTGGGAAGGGGGGGCCAGACTATATTCTGGGCCTACATCCAAGGTTTTTTGTCGACTTGTCGTAAAAGACCGAGCAATGTTGCGATTGAAATATCTGTTGTACTGCCTGTTTCTGAATTCCTCTTTTGTTCTCAGTATTGTCAAATGGCAGTTTAGGTTCCTTAGATTTCAGTGAGGTCAACAAGGGAAGTTTGGAATTCTCGAGTAAGTGACATATAATGGCTGATAAGTGACTGAATTAGACTTTTGGGACTTTAATTGTCGACTGTTTGGAGTGCTTTCGCACATCTAGGAAATAGCTTATCAGAGATCAGAATAGAGTGTACTGTATATGATATAAATTTAAACCTATGATGGAGTAAATGTTTATTATATATTTCTGTAACTCTGAGGAAGACCAGCTAACTCTGCGAACCCAGAAGCGTCACAGTATGATACGATGATTTTCTCATTTTTTTTCTGAAGAAATACTAGGGGTAGGACATTTTTTAAAAAGGACCCAAGGAGACTAGTTTAAAATATCATGCAACTTTACTATAGTCTCTTGATTTGTTAGTTACTACAAGGTACTTTAAAATTACTATAGTTTTGAAAAAATCTTACTATGATTTTATCCCGTGTGATCCGGGTTAGAATAGATCTTCAGTACCCCTTGCTTGTCGTAAGAGGCGACTAAATGTGGCGGTTCTTCGGGCGAGGCCGCAAAAATTGAGGCCCCTTGTCACAGCAGGTGTGGCACGAAAGATCCCTCCAGTCTCAAAGACAAGCGCCACATTTTGCAGCCCTTCACCGGCAATGGTAACGTTTCCATATGAGTGAAAGATTCTCGAGTGGGACGTTAAATATTACACAATCAATCAATACTATGATTTTCTTCTACCGAAGAAAAAAGTCAATGCTTTCAATATTTGCAAATGAGAGAAGAAGAAAGTGGTATTTTACTACACCTTGATTCTACTGCAATATTAGTCCCATGTGATTAAATTTTCCCAGACCCCACTTTAGCTTTAAATGATAAAACTGTAAGTAAGAAAGGGTAACGAGGTCTCATGACCCACATTTTTCATAACAAAAGAAATTATGTGGACATGTGGCGCGTAAAAAGGTGAAGATAACGAACAGTGATCAATTTCATAAATCCTAAAGAGCAGGGTACACACGGACCCCTGGACACACCAGAGGTGGGATCAGGTGCTTAGGAGGAGTAAGCATCCCCTATCAATCGGTCGCATTCATCGTGAGCCCTATATCTTGGATTTATTTGGAACAACAGTTATGTCAGTTTTATGGGGCTTCGTTTCAAAATAAAGCTGTTAGTACAAACTCTTTCATTTCATGTCACTGTCGTACTATATTTGGGATTTAAGCTTCGTTCAACTTCTTACAATATCAAGCACAGCGCGCATGGATACTGTATGTCGCGCTTGTGAGCCGCGTCACACCTTCATATTCATTTCACACACGCACGCGCGCGTGCACACTTACACACACACAGATATATATATATATATATATATATATATATATATATATATATATATATACAAAATAATGTGAGTAACAGATTTGCACCCAAACTGGCGGAGTATTTTGGATATACTTGACTTTCACATCTCCCCCTTTTTTCGGAAATCATGGATCCATCACTGTTTGTGTAGCAATATTCCATCATCACCTGCATATGTTTTTATGTCTCTCAACTGATTCGATACACAAGAGCTTGTTCTGTGTATGACCAGTTAGGTTACTGAAAAACAAGTTGATTTACCTGTCTGACGTGTTTCATACCAAATTTAGGTCGTTCTTTACACACTGATTTTGACTACGGATTACTTCGTTTACCTGATCAAGATAAAGGATTCACTGTAGGTGTGACCTGTCGACAAGGGGTGCTTACTCGTCCTAGGCATCTGATCCCACCTATGGTATATCCAGGGGTCCGTGTTTGCCCAACCATTTATTTATTTTGTATTCTTTATAGGAGTTACGAGATTGATCACTGTCTGTTGTCTTCACCTTTTGATGATTTCGTATGGGGACACAGTCTCTGGACAACCGGAACTACTTTTCAAATGTAATTTACATCATTGCACTGTTATAGGCTTTCTGTGAAAAAGCAAATCAAGAACCAAATATAATCTGGCTTTATGTTGGCCTTCACCTGTTATTAGTCAGCCCGCGGTAGTGGGTTAAAACTTCAAATGCTCTTGCGTGGATGGGGATTCTGGGGGGAAATGAGACCCAAGAAGGTCAATCGTTAGAAATAAACTCTGTAATAAAGGATTTTTTTTAAGTTCATTTGTACACACCTTTTAAAATATGATTTAAGAAAATCAGTAAGAATCCGTGCACTGAAACTTTCGCATAGAGTGCTTACCGATTCTTGGGATTAGGGTATCCATTGCATAGCAGTTAGAGGTCAAGAAAATTAATAAGCCGCGCATTCTATAATTAGATGTCGCGTCACAGGTAGCACAGGACACGGTTGAGGATTTAGAAAAGTGTTTTAAGTATATTTTGCAAGTAAATCAAAGTGGATTTTTTTTCTGCGTTCATAATTTCGGATGAGGTTTACAAGTCCTTTCATAATTGTTTCTCTTTATTGTGTTTAACTTTCTCTCTCCCTCTCTATTTCTCTCTTGAGGTAAGGAAAGGTCGAACTGCATCATCCTAACTGAACTTGTGATACAGAACACACTGTTTTCTAGCATGTTTTTGTGGTGTATCACAAATAAAAGTAATCAAATCTTTACAAGCCAAGGGTTTTCGGTCCACTCCGCTCCCCAGAAACGGGAGCCGAATGGGCCGAAAACCCTTGGCTTGCGAAATTGCCGTCAACACTGAATGGAAAAACCTCACAATTGTCATTGTTTTTATTTCAAGCACGATTGTAAAACGGGTTTGCCGTCTACAACATGCAAATTAAATGGGGAGAAATTGTGTTTTTAATTTATTTTTTTCCCTTAACTTCAAAAAATAAATATTTCATGATGACAGGTATATAATATTACCGATCGTACAAAGGACGAAAGAGAGGAGGTCACTTGTTGTGGTGGTGGCGGTGTGTTTATTATTATTATTGTCATTTATTTATTTGTATGAATGCTAATTTTTATGAGAAAAATTGTAGTTTTAATTCCGGTGTTATGTAGTGAGACTTCCCCCCAGAAGACTGGCTATAGGGTGACCCCTCCCCCCCCCCCCGGAAGTCTGGCTATAGAGCGAGCCTTCTCGCAGGGAAGTCTCACCACATAGCCAGTCTGCCCCTTTACAATAAGGCTTTCCCCTTTACTTGAGTATCCGGTATAGTCCTTTACGCTATCATTTACATGTACTTATTGAAATCTTTCATGCTTTATTTTTAATTTTATGCTTTGTTTTAATTCAGTTTACCACAACACAATGTTCGGAGGAACTTGATAAGACCGAATTTTTATATCAGTCGGTATGCCCTCTTGACCAGTGCATGAGGTTGTGTTAACAATGAATGTTTTCATATTTCAACCTGTGTGATTAAAATCAAACCGTCAACAGATTTTTTTTATTGTCACATGAAGCGACAATCAAAGTGAAAAAGAGCTAATGAAGGTTTGATTTTAATCATACTGTATTTTAACTTTTGGCTAAGCCTTGGTAGGGGCGTGGGATGAAGTCCATGGTGTTATAGAATAGAACTCTCTCAGTTGGTTCCCCTCGGAAAATCTACGTGATGGCTGCCATTTAGTGTTACTTCAGCAGAATTTAGAATGGAGAATCCCGATGGGTATTTGCGATTTGTGTTGAAAATTAATAAGTTATTCTCAATATATTTACCATCTAATTAATTTTCACATAATCACTGTATGAAAGCCCCTTTATATATAGATGAAGCTGGTTTTCAATGTGCTTAGTGCTGGGTGTTAGATTGCACTCTAACTATACACGTAAATACTCAAGAATAGGATTTATAACTAAACTCTCTCACGTGTACTTCTAAAGTACTCAATTTATCATATGATAGATATCTATCATTCAGTTATAGCGTGTGAATATCATTACTTGAAAAGACAGCAACAAAACTTGGGATAAAACATCATTTGGTTTACATTAAGAGATCAGTAATTGATTTATATCACGCATTCAGTTACACGTATAGCGTGCAATAATTACTTGAATTAATGATGACATCGGTTAAAATATGGCACGCAATACTAGTAGTTGAAATATTCAGAATATTTTCAATTCAGTGTATGTATAATTATCAAGGAATAATTTGTTGAAGGTTTAATTATCAAGGAATAATTTTTATTTTAAACAATAGATGATATGATTAATTCACTTCGGTTTAAATTTCATTAAAGAAACATTTTATTCAAAAAACGATGATTGATCAGCTCATTCAAATCAGTAGTTGAACGACTGATAAAAGAAGCTACCCGTTCAATTATCATACCAAAGATTTTGATAAAATCGCAATCAGCCACTGATGTATAGTATATTGTAGTGGAAGCTTCACTTGACTCATTAGATATCATAGCCAATTTAAAAAATAAAATCCAAACCAAGTACGTAAGGGGAAGCCTCACAATTGATAGTTTGGGGGAAGTCTCACTATACAGCCAGACTTTCCCCACTATATAACCAGTTTTCGGGGAAGGGGGGGGGGGGTCTGGTTATGGGGAAAGTCTCACTACGTAATAACGATCCCTTCACCTTTTTATAACAGGAGCAATATAGGTAGCGAAGATTCATGGAAACCGATACTCTCTCCTTACTTGGAATATATAATGATAATATAAACACACACACACACAGAGAGAGAGAGAGAGAGAGAGAGAGAGAGAGAGAGAGAGAGAGAGAGAGAGAAGAGAGAGAGAGAGAATCTGCATATGATTATAGTTACACAGCATATCATATGTAGATGTACTTTAAACTATTTTTCTATTTTATAGAAATGCCAATCGCTGACTTTCTAAGCTTTTTCAAAAGCTAAACTCGTTGTTAATCATATTACATATCTCTCTGCAAATTAAATTTCATATTCAACTACAAGATGTAATCTAAGCGGCATTAGTTTCAAAATTCAGTTACAGGGTGGAATTGACTATATAAAACCTTTCATAGTTAAAATATGTAAGAAGGCTTCCATACTAAGGGGTTAAATCCAACCCCACCCACCCACCCAAAAAAAACCCCACGATTGCCAGTTTCTTTACCTGCGCGGAATCAATAAACATTTGATATTCATGCTCCAACTGTTGCGATGTTTTCAGCTGCATTTTTTGCACTGCTGTGCGTTGGCGAATGTTCATTCACGAATCAACAAATTACTCTTCTCCTTCCAAAACGTATGTAGGGTTGACGAACAAATTCGTTTGTTTATCTAAGGTTCTAAAACTGACCAACAGAACAAGGATGCCAGGCTACTGGTTCCATTTAATGCTCAAACACAATCATTGTTCTAGCATATGCACAATTTTTGTCAATTACACTACAATTTTCTGCCACCTTAATGCAAAACCTCTCACCAAATATCAGATCACCTTATTGCTACACAAGTCAGTTAAATTTATTGGTCTGGACACATCTACCTTTAAATCCCATTAAATCGGAATAGGTGGGACTATACATTTGTACACGTAAGTCGTCTCTGATGATGAGCTTTAAATCCAAAGAACAAGTTAAGATGATTGATTATTTATTGCTTTCCGCCACACTCAACAATTTTTCAGTTATCTGGTGGCGTCCAGTTTTTGTTGGTGGAGGAGAGAACCCAGATACAATGTACCTGGGAGGAGACCACCGACCTTCCGCAAGTAAACTGGCAAACTTGCTCACATAACGCCGCGGCCGAGATTCGAACGCGCGCCGACAGAGGTGAGAGGCTTTGTGATTTTGAGCCCGATGTTCTAACCACTCGGCCACGGAGGCCCCCCAAGTGAAGATGAAGAACAGTGAACAGCCTCATCGAATACTATAAGATAAACAAAATTAAGAGTGGGACAAACACTGCAGGATACAGAGAAATAAGTTGATGTAGCATTAGTTTCGACAGTCTCATATAAAGGCAACATTTCGCAAATTATATGGTCGTTATAATGGTCTAATTTGCAAATACAAACTATCAAAGGGTCAAGTGATATCTGACGTGTTTCATAACAATCATTAGGCCGTTTATACTTATTGATTTTGACTACGGATTGCTCCGTTTACCTGATTAAGATATAGGGCTCACGGCGGGTGTGACCACTCAACAGGGAATGCTTACTCCTCTTAGGCACCTGATGTCACTTCTGTTGTGTCCAGGGGTCTGTGTTCACCAATCTCTTGATTTTGCATTCGTTACATTTCCTTATACACATGTCCTATTTACTTGACTTTTGACCCAAACACCAGTAAAGGTCATTTCCATAAAGTGAAAATTTTATGTTACTCTAGATGAAAAGGAACACCAGTAAAAGCCCTGTTAACGAAATTATTTTGCACTTTTTATTCGGATCAGCTGATCACTTGCAGCGGATACCATCGTTTTTCATAAAATTAACATATGATGTATTTTGTACAGTATTATACAAGCGCGGATCTAGAAAGGGGGGGGGGGGGTCTGGACCCCCCCTGGAATTTCCAACTGAAAGGAAATATAGTCATCTTTCACCCTCGCATCGCGTTTAATATTGTTTCATCAACTCTCTCATCAACTTTAAACGCTCACTGGGGCGATTTCAAAATTGAAGGTCATATTATAGTATGAAAATTACCGTACCGCAATTTTGGGTGCAGGTTTCGCATAGTCTACTATCTGTAAAAAGGTGAAAATTTTGGACGCTTCGCCCTGGAACCAGGTCCAAGATCCCCGGCCTTTGGACCCCCCCCCCCGATGAAAAAAGCTGAATCCGCGCCTGTTATATCATATGTAATTTAATTGTTATAAAATACTAAATAGCTATTATGCTCGTAATAGATATTGGTTATATAATGTTAAATGTTTACAAGCGTTCCGTTATGATTCGGCCCAACTGCGATTCGAAAAGCACATTGATAGCCAATTTTCACGTTTCGTCTTTGAATATTTCAATATCACTGTTTATATCATATCATTTTATGAAGGTACATTAACATTTCCAATATTTATTCGTTTGATATCTTTACCAATTGAAATGATAGCCATTTCCTCATGGATATGAACAATGTGAGTATGAATCTTGATAAATATAGTACAACTATTTTAACAACTGGGTATATTCCAACAGAAATTAAAGTTAAATGTAAATATAAAAAATAAATTTCATTTCTGAAAATACATGAGGTTATGAACAGCAACACGTCACGCAAGCATACTTTTCATCAAGCGGTGACGCGCTTCATGAAGTATACTGGCGTAAAGCGTCGCAGTTCATGCCCTCGTGTATTTTCAAAAAAGAAATATATTTCTTTAAAAAAAACCATTTGACTTGGATATTAACAATTACTAAACTTTGCTGCGTGCACTTTCCCTGGGTTACTTACACCGGAAGTAGCGTAGGATCGTTTCAAGTCAGCGATTGGCTAGTTGGGATTATCAAGGGGTAAATAAGCAGATAAATCGTCTGTTTAAAGGACTCGGACAGAGTGATGTAAACAAACACACACACACACACAGAGAGAGAGAGAGAGAGAGAGAGAGAGAGAGAGAGAGAGAGAGAGAGAGAGAGAGAGAGAGAGAGATTATATTTCTCCCATATTAGCAACCACTTTGGAAAATGAAGAACACCGGAAAGACCAGATGAGTAATTATATTCTAATTAGTTATATAATTCATGTTCTATTGGGATGCTGAAATACCCCCGTCACGGGGGAGGGGGGTGAACACATAAGTACATACACAATTTACGGGAAATAAATTTATAGGAAGCTTATACATTAGATAATTAAGGAACATTATTAGATTAAGGAAATTTCAAAAGTAAAAGTATCTTTTATCTTTACAGAAATATACAAATGTGTTACAGGTTGCGGAAGTGACAAAAATAACTGTGAATATTGTGACTTTCATTATCATTATTTACTACAGCATCCATTCATTTTGTGGCGTTGGTGGCCTAGTGGTTAGGCTGTTAGACTCTCAACCGAAAGGTTGTGGGTTCAAGTCCTGGCCGCGGTCTTTCCTTGGGAAAGGTATGAATTTCCTCACTAAAAGGGGTAAAAGGGATACCTAGCTATAGACAGTGAAAGATATTGTTAGAATGTTAGTGCTCTAGCGCCTTAACGGCAGCTTGCACTGAGAAAGCTCTGGAATGTTATAAGGTCTGCTGGAATAATAATGCATTGAGCAGCTTACGCTATATAAAAACCAATCATTATTATTATTATTATCAATTCTATTTGTTGTAATTGTAATCCTATTGAATTATTCACTTAATAAAATTGATTTATGGAAACCCTACATAATTTGTCCACTCATTCCCGGGAATGAAGTGCAATAGCCCCATTTAATCCTTTGGACCACAAAATCAATAGCTATGATCCGTATCCAATTTAAATTCAAAAACAATGTATCTTTTGAAACTCAGCCAGACAAGGTAATTCCCATATATACAGGCTTTGTGAGGGTATGACAACTTACCACGTAATTTAAAAAAAAAATTCAAGTGTACAGGTAAAATTCACACATGCACGCAAAACAACAACACTCCTCTCGAAGAAAGCACACGTGACCAAACAATGCATAAAGGGATATGAATGATTGAACGATTATTGAGTGGAATATCACCAGCTGCACATGCACCATGTCGTAAAAATGGTTGACATGGAATGCAAGAGAAACAATGATTATATAAAAAATATGTATGGGTAAAGAAAAATAATAAAATTGTCGAGTATCCTATGATAAATGTTGTCACACTGTGATAGTTCGTGTTTTAGAGTCTCAAGATCTGGCATATTCTTTTCGGTATGTCTGTCAGTCACTTTGCATTTGTTCAATACTTAAAATACACCGTAAAACTATACTAGATAAATCGCAAGATAAAAAACAAATCTTACGAATTTCTGCCTTGAATTAAAGTTCTTTAAAATTTGGAGAATTTAAAATTAATATTGGCTATTTCGACAACAAACTACAAAATCATAGGGAAAACTACAGCCTTTGTTGGTATTTTATGATGAATGCTATGACATGCTCAAGTCAGATAACTCTACCCAGTATTGATGTAAAGTAGCAAGACAAGAACAAAATGAAAAGAATATTTGTTTTCATTCTTACATTTTAATGGCCTGTTAAAATAGGACACAAAGGACATCAACCGTGACTTGCATGTATATAGAAAGTAAGATGGATGATAATGTCAGATTCCATTATATTTTAAAGTCAGTCTCACAGGATCAATTATTCATCAATCTGTTCTACGTCACAAACTTCGTACACAAGACTTTTAAAAATTGTATAGATACGAAATGAATTAGGAAATATATTATTTGACCAGGAGACAAAACTTCCAGCGTCCACATTACAGAGTATGCCATTATTAATCGTCAGCCCATCATCGGTCGTTGCCATGGATTCACTTCCGTTTGAACACATTGTTTGTCCTTTTCATCAACATGAAGTCGTCGATGGGAGAAGTTTCTGGTGTACTTATAAGTCTGATTTTATTTCATCTTTGTGATGTCGGTAAGCTACATTCTAATCATTTATTGCAATTTACTTTGTTCCTTTTAAAATATGAAGAAAGCTTTTGATTAATATCAATATTTACCGAAATAAATTTCCATAGTCATTGAAGTATAGCAAAATCGATGTTCCAATATACAGGAGCAGAATCAGGCAGGTTTAGAATTATTTTTAAAAGGCTAACTATAAACAATGGTGTAAATTCACATCTTTCTCGATCTTTAACTTATACGGGACGGTAATTCATTTTGCTTATACTTTCAAGAACATCACCTGATGTTGCACGTCCCGTTTCGACATACACGTCATAACCTCACGAAACGCAGAATGTCTCCATGTTGTTATAAGGGTAGTCGCCACCATTCTACAAGTTGACAAGTACCAAAGTGTTTCACTCTGTTCTGTATCTTTAAATATTTCACCGTATTAAATTGATCAGGGTTCTAAGACGCGCAATTTAAGTTAATTTAACGCTCACTCATAGTGGGTTAAATTAATTCAATCCCCATAGTCTACGATATAACTTGACTTAAATTAGGATCATATCACATTCACTGATTCAACTCGGACCCTTCTCGAAATTTTGCCATGTAATAAAATTTTCAGTGAAACATAAACCCTCTAAGGGTTCTTTATTACGACATTGCTAGACCTGAAAATTTAAAAAGTCTTCATTTTTCATAATGTAATTCATGATCCATCTAACTTTTCAAAGATGTGTATTCTAAATTTCTTCATATCACAAGTAAATGCATTTTTTAACCCCCGTATATCGATGTATACAGATCATCACTATGAGGCCGAGAGACAAAGTATCGTGACCACTGTTATTAGAAGTTAGATGAAAGAAATATGATTCATTACAAAGCAATCCAAACAAAGCAAATCAATACATTGGGGAAAATATAGATTGTTTCCAAATCAATACATTGGGGAAAATATAAAATCATTGATGGATTTAATTCGTTCTCTAAAAAAATACAATAAAATTTTTTTAAGCACTCCACCAGACTATTGGCGGAGAAAAGGAAATTAAAATCATTTTCAAAACCAATAAATTCATATCCAGTGCCTAAATAACTATTTCGTTTATGTAAACACCAGTTTAAAACAAATGTACGTAGATGCATAGGTTAATGCAGGTTTTCTCCATAAAAACGTAAAAATTTGTAAAAATTTCAAATTTAAAACTCACTCCTATTCATGTATTTTACCCCGATTTTGAATATTTCTGTATAATAAATAATCACCTACTTAAAGTTTTATACTCAGCTTGGCTTGAGAGTTTATTCGTAATTTGCTCTGCAAAAGTAAAGCAAGCGTGACGTTTGGAATTTCAAAGGGTACAGCAATGACTCCTCGCCATCTAAATAAATCTGATGAATAATTGTATTAAAACCCCAAAAAACCTTTTCTTGTAGCCGGCTATAACTAGTTATTGCCATATAAGTACGAGGACTGTTCGATGTGTAATGTGTATTGTACCACAGAGCGATAACGCTTTGAACGATTTCGTGGATGGTGATACTCGAGAATAGTTCTATTCAATACCTTTCCAACGGTATAAATACGGACATTCAGCTCCACATAGTTTTAAACTTATAGTCATTTCAACAGACCCATTCGTTTGACCAATGTTGTAAAAATGGTTGGAAAACGGGTTGAGAATATTGAAGAAATTAGAGTTTATATAAAAGTTTGCACAAAACTCGGTTATTTGGTAATGCAGACTTTTTTACTGAATTGGAGGAAGTTTATGGGTCTGATAAGATATCTAAAGAGACAGTTCATAGGTGGAGAAAGAAATTTCTGACTGGCACAGAAGAGTCCGTCAAAGATGCAGCAAAATCTGGCCGACCTGTGACTGTAACAGGCAAGGCAAATGTCCCAGAAGTCAGGGAAATAATTGAAAGTGATGGCCAGTACACATACGTGATATTGCCAAAGCTGTTGGCATATCGCCATCGCGGGTGCATTTCATTTTGAAGCGTATTTTGAAAGTACGAACGATTTTTGCAAAATGGATATCGCATATATTGATAACTGACTAAAAACGGATACGGGTAAAAACCGCTAAGCAATTGCTCAAAATGTTTCCCTAATTCAATCAAAGGCAATTTGCAAACATTGTTACTGGTGACGAAACATGGGTTCAATATTTGGAATCAATATGCAAAATTGGTGGGGATATGGCTGACTAATCACGGTAGACGACCTGTAGTTGCCAAAAGAACCATAAGCACAAAGACTGTTCTTTATTGCATATTCTTCTCATGTGATGGTATAGCCATACAAATTCCGGTGTCAAAGGGCAAAAGTGTTACAGATCGGCATTATCGAGATGTTATACTAGCAAAGCTCAAGAAATATTATCTTAAACAACGCCCTGTGTCAGGATTTCGGCATGTTCGTCTCATTCATGATAATACTCATCACATACATTTGAGCTTGTGAAGCAATTTTTGAAGTCGGAGAAGGTTACCATCTTGCCACACCCACCATACTCTGTAGATCTATTTGCGACTTTTTCCTTTTTCCAAAACTTTAAAAGTTCTTATCTGGTCGTCTTTACAAGTCCCGACAAGCCCTTGGGTTAGCCATCAATCTGTGCCTCAGAGGTCTCCCTAAATCAGCGTACCGTGAAATGGATTCAGAGATTGAAATTATGTATTTCAAACTGCAGAGAATACTTTGAAGGGATGTAATGTTCATTTCACTATTTGAGTTGAATGCTTTTGAGATATCGTACTATACACATTACATATCGAACAATCTTCGCAGCTGGCTACTAGAATATTTTGCTTTTCTCACTTAATGTAGCTGGTTAGTGGTAGCTAACTTTTCCTGGTTCATATAGCTGGCTAGCCAACTTTACTCTTTTCAAGTAGCCAGTTACTGGTAGCCAACTTTACTCTTTTCAAGTAGCCAGTTACTGGTAGCCAACTTTACTCTTTTCAAGTAGCCAGTTACTGGTAGCCAACTTTACTCTTTTCAAGTAGCCAGTTACTGGTAGCCAACTTTACTCTTTTCAAGTAGCCTGTTACTGGTAGCCAAACTTTACTCTTTTCAAGTAGCCAGTTACTGGTAGCCAACTTTACTCTTTTCAAGTAGCCAGTTACTGGTAGCCAAACTTTACCGATCTTCATAAAAGCAAATTCATATATACGCTCTGCCAGCTGCCTAATTCTTCTGCTTTACATAATAAAATATTGTTTACGTTAATAATAATATTAATAAAAATCCTGCATATTTTATCGATTTCGAGTATTATACAGTGATATTTCCCAATTGTAAAAAGGGGCATTCTTGGGGAAAAAAATTGTGGAGACGGTAAGGAAAAATTTCTCTCGCGAAATTTTATTTCAGAGAAGCATATTGTAGTAAATTGCAAGATACTGTTTAGTTTGTCATTTCGAATGTCATACTCGAGATTTTATAGTGATAAATTAATTCAACTCCTGATCGGGTGGTTGTTTATTTTTGCTTTTTCTTCCGTGCTTGTGACAAAGATGTGATGATCGGTTTGATGATATAAACACTGTCAGTCTTTGACAACTGTAATTTAATTTGAGTGACCGGGATTTGGGGTGAGAAGTGTGATAACTGTAATTTAATTTCAGAGACCGGGATTTGGGGTGAGAAGTGTAACAACTGTAATTTAATTTCAGTGACCGGGATTTGGGGTGAGAAGTGTGATAACTGTAATCTAATTTCAGAGACCGGGATTTGGGGTGAGAAGTGTGATAACTGTAATTTAATTTCAGTGACCGGGATTTGGGGTGAGAAGTGTGATAACTGTAATTTAATTTCAGTGACCGGGATTTGGGGTGAGAAGTGTGATAACTGTAATTTAATTTCAGTGACCGGGATTTGGGGTGAGAAGTGTGATAACTGTAATTTAATTTCAGTGACCGGGATTTGGGGTGAGAAGTGTGATAACTGTAATTTAATTTCAGTGACCGGGATTTGGGGTGAGAAGTGTGATAACTGTAATTTAATTTCAGAGACCGGGATTTGGGGTGAGAAGTGTGATAACTGTAATTTAATTTCAGTGACCGGGATTTGGGGTGAGAAGTGTGATAACTGTAATTTAATTTCAGTGATCGGGATTTGGGGTGAGAAGTGTGATAACTGTAATTTAATTTCAGTGACCGGGATTTGGGGTGAGAAATGCGGGAGTGGTAACTGTCTGTTTGGTTATCATTGCTGCAGCGATTCCAGTGGATACTGTTGTCCCGATGGTTTTATCTGCAGTGGCGCCATCTGCATCAACTTAGCGTGAGTCTCTCTCTCTCTCTCTCTCTCTCTCTCTCTCTCTCTCTCACACACACACACACACACACACACACACACACACACACACACACACACGTAATCCTTTTTATATAGGTTCAGAGACTAAATCGGTATTTTTTATCTGAAATTTTGGATGCTATATTTTCGGTTCTGTTCCTAGTCATCTGAACAACCCCTGTTTATAAGAACTTTCCTTGTCCATATTTTTTCTTTGTTATTTTTAAATGATTGTTACTTTGCAGAGATTATATCTAAATGGTAGATGATGCTTCATATTGAAATATCAAATAGAAATTGACACTCCTTATGGTTCAGTTCTGCATGTGTGGACCGTGTGATTGCATTTAGTATTTTAATATGAAATAGGAATGGATATCTTTGAGAGATAGAGACCCGTATCATTAATTATTTGAAGAGATCTTTAATTGAATTGTTGCGCGCAACAAATGAATTGATGATATCTTTAAATTAAAAAAAAACTCCTCAATCTGTTCATTTGCCTTTCCATAAGCCTCAATTCTTTGTATCCAAGACGTTGCGAAGGAAAACCATTGTTCTACACAGACACATTGTAAAAATATTTTTGGTTACCTGTTGATATTAATTGGCTGAATTTCAATGCATTGTTCTTTATTTTTACAAAAACTTTGGTAATTGTAATATTTTTGTCAGATTTCTCTTTGCTTTAAAGGAGTTGTTTTCTAATTGTTTACCTGACAATATTTTGTATCTTTGTGTACCTTCAAAATAAGCAGCATGTAATTTCATCACATGTATTTTCTTTCTTTATATCCCTATTTTAAAAAGAGAAAGTGTATCATTGATTTATCTCTCTCTCTCTCTCTCTCTCTCTCTCTCTCTCTCTCTCTCACACACACACTGGATCGTTTGAAACCCACGATGTTATATCGTATTAGTGACGATCTAAGAATATGTCAGTGAAAATTAGAAATTCACGATGAAAAAAACCCCGAATAGGTGGGTGTTGAAAAACAAGAAGTTTAGTTTGCCAAGCCTGGCTCTCTTAAATCGTGAAATCGTTCTCTTCAATACTCTATTCCAATTTTGATATTGATATTTTTTTCTGCTTAAAAGTTTCAGTCAGTAAAAGTGGGGAGAGGCCACTGGGTTGGCATATTTACTTTTCCATATCAAATAATAAGGATGGTCTTTACCAGTAAAATGGGGAATATATACTTATTTTTCTTTAAAGATAAGCTTATGTTACGTTGATTTGTTCTCTACGCACAGAGTCATCATCGCCCCTATTGTCATCGGCGTGATCGTCATTGTAGTCATTGTCATCATTGTCATCGCCTGCAAAAGTAAGGATATATAACATTTCACATAGTTTGCCATTTTTTCAAGTCGCCTTTACAATATTTTCTTAGTATCATTACAATGATTTAAAAAAAAACGTCATAGGCTGAAATATTGATTTTTTTTAAAAGCCAGAATACCATGCCAAACGACAAATAATATCCTCATGTATAGGCCTAACACGTTGAATTGAAATGGGTTTTTTTTATTTTACCTTAAATATTTAATATGCTACACTATAAGACTATACATGTATATTTTCCCCCAGAGAAAAGAGCCCAAGGCGTTGTAATTGCGCCTGCAGCTGGCACGACTGTTTCATACAATGTCCATCAGCAGACGACACAATACGGACAAATGCAGACACAATATGGGCATCCTCAACCGCCAAACTACCCATATGGATATCCTGCGCAACAGATTTACTCCAACAACCCCCTACCCCCAAATCCACCTAGCTATCCAGGGCAGCCCCAGACCTCGTCCGATCCAGCCTACCCTCCTGTCCCTCCTCCTCCAGCTACTGAATATAAATAAGAAAAACGATCACTGCTAAACGGACCAACGAACATATTCGGATCAATAAGAATAGTTTTGCTACAGAGTAAAACTATTAGCCATTAAGTTAATGATTATTTTGAACGCACTTAAATATTTTAAATGACTTAACATGGTATTCACTTCCTTTTTACGAATGTGCACCAATGTTACCAAGTGCAGTTATGTTTTTCTTTTTCCACCAAACTATTATTTTGTGAGAAGATGTTTCGTCACTATGCATGGATTCGTCGCCGGTATGGTAAAGCACAAGAAAACTTTTGTCACTAATGTGGGAGGCCGCGGAGGAAATTTCGTTTTAAAAAGTCGATTTATCTTTTTTAAGTGATTGTATTAGAAAACATATCCATGATACCTGTAGTTGATTTAATATATTCCATTTCTGGCAGTTCATTTTTAAAGCTGCTCTCCGAACGACATAACGCTATCAATTATGATGTTAGCTTCCTTGTACGTTAAGATCATGTGTGTATTTTTAAAAGTATATTGTTGTTTTCATGTAACATGATAAATTGTATTTATTTTCATACAGAATATCTCTATATGTCTGTCTGATATGTATATTTTTATACACCCGTCTAAGACGGGACTTGTGTTATGACGGTCATATCCGTCCGTCTGTCCCTTTCGTGTCAGACCCGTAACTTAAATATTATGAGACCTAGAGTAATCAAACTTTGTCAGATGATACATCTTGGGTGGGCTGTACTTCAAAGTTGGGTCATTGTGACATATGATTAAGACGATATGACCAAATATATGGCAAAACCCTGTCCGACTCATAACTGGATTTGGTCTAGAATCATCAAACTTGGTAAGTTAATGCATCCTTGGAAGATGATGTGTGGCGCCCTAAGTCAAGGTCACTGTGACCTATAATTAAGATAATATGGCCATATATGGCGTATTTCTTTTCGGGGCTGTTGTAGATTTGACCCCTAGGATCAACAAACTTTGTCAATTTGTACATCTGTAGAGAAATGTAAATTGCAGCTTAAAACTAGGTCATTAAAACTTTTAAAATGGCAAGTTGTTTTAGGGGAGGCAATCCCTAAGCCCATTAGGGGTAAGCTGTGGTATTTCTCTGTTCCGCTGGAGATTCAAAGATCATTTTGATAAGAACTAAATTGAAGATTATTTAATGAATACAATGTGAGAAGACTGTCTGGGGCATTTCTCTGTACAACCCAAAATAAGTATTTCATACCTTGTGAAAGAAATTATGTAAATATGTAATAAAATGAAAGTATATTTTAAAATATTTCTGTAGTTATTTCAACAATGCAAGAGATACATTGACAAGTTAATTGCAATGTGCAATAGACGCATTACAAGGAATAACCTTCATTTTACCTAGAACTTTTTAAAAAGCAAAGATATTGGTGCAATCTTTGCACTAATTAAGATTGACGTGATTTTGTGTCATGCCCATTTATTTGTTTATAATGAATAAACATCTGATGGGCGTACCATGAGCCGTACATTTATTCTAAAAGTGGCGTCATTAAGGTTTGCATATTTAGATTTATGCATTAATAATAATAATAATAATAATAATAATCATTTTATATAGCGCCCTATTCGATCAAAATAATCGCTCTAAAGCGCTGTACATCATAAATCATAAGACAGGTTACATAAATACTAATTTTTAAAAGACAGGTTACATAGTACTAGAAGTAAATGATTTTTTTTTTGAAATTAAGTAAAAGTGAAAATGATTAAAATTGAGACATTTAATAATAAGCGAGTCTAAAAAGATATGACACAGGAACATAAATTTTGTTTAAGTCTTTTCCAATAGTTATTGTAAAAAATCTTGTTAAGTATAAAATGATGATTAATGATAAGTTTCAAAATATACATGAGCCTACCAATTTCACAACAAATTTAGGTACATGCATAGACCTAATCATTACCCATAATTCTGGTCTAATAAACCAAAGTTTTATCTGTCATCCATTTTGTAGTACTCATTCTATCACTGGATTTGAAGTCAAATTAAATATCATGAAACAATTTGCATATAGAAGGGGAATAAGGAATTACGTAATTTTCACAATTTTCAGAATTGTACATGAATTTATCTTGTCTACAAGTAGATTCGTTTAATTAATTTCATTCTCAGACCACAGAACCAACCTGTTCTGAGCAATTCCTGTTTCTTTTCTTTCCTGTTTTAGTAATTCTTGATATCTGTACCTAAGTTTATTCTTGTCAGTCAGACATTAAGTTGTAAATTATTATAGAATTTGAAACATATCATTAATCTACATTATGTTGCTGTTACCAAACAATCTCATTAATTCAGTGTGATTGTATTCTGTTGAAAATTAGCGTACTATTTTCAAACACACCAATAATCTACATTTTGCTGTTATTAACAGTTTATTTAATCCAATATTATTATAACGTTTCATTGTCACTATCAATCTGTAATTATACAAATATGCAATCAAACATTGCTCCATCTGTATGACCTTGACTATGTATATTGTATGGAGCGGGCTTTTATAGACAATGCCTGTTGTCCAATTCAATTTTGTTTTCAACATAATAAAATATTGTTTGAATTTAAATATTAAATCCAAAGACAATAACTCCGTTTCCACTGAATTCTTTATAGAGTCCATATGCAATAGACTTCGTTTGTTTTTCACAGACATTTTGTGTTGTTGTTTTGGTTTTTTTTTAAAGAAACAGTGTCATGGAATTGTTATGAATATCATTATATCGTTACAACCAGTTTTTGTCAAAGTTTGATAATGCTGTTTAAGGAATCTTGCAATTTTCTGACGTTGATATATAATTTTATTTATGTATATATCGCATCTTAAAAAGTGTAATGATTACTTTCATTTCACATACGTGTTATCTTTACATCCTTGCTTTGCGGACGGGCCTTCGGTCCGTCCAAGCTTCGCTTGGTATCAGAATATTCTTGTTTGCTAAATCGGAAAACAAAATCCGGATAGTGTCGATCTCTTTCCGGAAGAACAATTGTATTGACGTCAGAGTGCACACAAGGAAATTTATTAACGCAAACGTCTTCAGCCGCAGTTTCTTGGTAATCATCGAGACTATTTTACAAGCCTAGGAGGTTTCCATAAAATGTAACAAAATGTAGTACAAAAGCAAACCATTTAGAAACTTTCATGTTTTTAAAATAAGTTATTCAGTTCTTGCCTGCACTCAGTTCTATATTACAGTTCATTCTGGAAGATTGATATTATTGTTGAATTTACATTTTTGATAAAAATAACTAATCTGTAGAATGAATTTAATTACAACTAGCACAGCAAGTTCTGAAAATTAGGACAGAGAAAATTCGAGTCTACACAGACGTCCAGTCAACTTTCGACGTCGAAATGTTTCCTACCCAAAATCCGAATTTTCTTGACCTTAGATTGTGAATTATCTCAATTTCGTCCTTGGTTAGTGTTGTTGTCCCCTGTACAATGCATTGTGCCACATATTAAAAATGTGTAATCAATCAAAGAATTTTCTCTCCTTCTTTGCAACAATTTAACGTTCATTTATACAACTTACTGCAATACGTTAGAGCTAATTTTGCATATTTTTACTTGAAATAACCAGGAACTACCACAATATGCAAACTCTAAAACAGATATGATACTATACTCTGAAGGTTTGTTTTTAATTTTTTATTTATTTTTTTTTTTTATTTGATTTGATTTGAACATATATTATTGTATATAATATATACAAAAGGATCAGAAGTTAGTTCGTACAACTTACAAGTTCTTCTTAAAATGTAATAATACACAATTGTCATTGAAAATTAGTATACAGAGAATACCATCATGGTACATGTAGGTATATTTTATAGGCAGGCAGTTCAATATGAGAATCAGCTGAAATTTTTAGTTTCATGAATATACATCTGAACGTAAGAAAAAATACCATTATTTAGTTTGGTAGATAAGGCATTATCACCCCAAAGTAGAAGACGTGTATCAATAATAACCAAATAATTTAACCTTAGCAATCTATCCGTTAATTTATATCTAGCACTTGAATATTTATTACAAATAAAGAAAAAGTGATATGCGTCTTCACGCCTGCCACAAGAACACACTGGAGAGTCCACAGTATAGCGTCTATATAGGTCATAATTTAAAACACAGGTGCGTTCAAGTTTTTGGCAAACGAAAATCATATGAAAAATATACAGGTGGTTTGAAAATGTTGATATTATTAGAACCAACATTTTTACGAAATTGTTTTATTGAAGTAGCCTGTCTTGACTCGATACTGATTGATTATTTATTGCTTTCCGCCACACTCAACAATTTTTCAGTTATCTGGTGGCGTCCAGTTTTTGTTGGTGGGGGAGAGAACCCAGATACAATGTACCTGGGAAGAGACCACCGACCTTCCGCAAGTAAACTGGCAAACTTGCTCACATAACGCCGCGGCCGAGATTCGAACGCGCGCCGACAGAGGTGAGAGGCTTTGTGATTTTGAGCCCGATGCTCTAACCACTCGGCCACGATACAGCGTCTGGTACAAATGATATTTTTAAACTTCAAGTCTGCATTTTAGTGTTGTATAGTTGTCTCAATTACGGAGATTGTATGTGGACATGTTGTTTATTTTGCTAGGTATTGTTTCTTTTAGATATTGCGGAATCTCATTATCATGAACCTTGTACATGGTAACTGATTCAGCAGTTGCTCGCCCATAACACAGAGGTTCTAAACCAGTTTCCAAATACAGAGAATCTCTTGAGGCTAGTATAGGAAGGCCATCATAATTCGCGCTGCACATAATTGGACTTTTTCTCACAGATCACTATCAGATGAGATACAGCCATCCCACACAACACAGACATGTTCTAAAGCTGGTCTTATAAAAGTAGTGTACATTTTTATAAGAGTATTTCTTCCTAAAGTAAATTTTAGTGTTTTAAGAAATCCTAGTTTTTGTAAGCCGTACTTGTTTCGTATTTATATAATGGGACCAACCCAAATCGCATGAAACAAACAATCCAAGATATTTGTTCACTGGTACACACAAGTATTAAATACGTATTTTTCTTCCATCTTTAATTTTTCTTCAATATTTAATACTTCTGATTTTTCTTTATCTGAAAAAGCCAGCATATTGATACCGTTATCGGAAGTAAATTGTATGGGCGGAATTTCATTATCTGTTTTCACTTGGAAAACCTCTTTAATTAGTTTCCAATATAATTAATTATTATTTTTTGAGTAGACGTTTATATACATGTCAATGTTACTGTTGTAGCTTAGAATAGTGTGCTTTTTTCTGTTGTTGTTGTTGTAGAAACGAGATAGAATTGAAGTGAATTGTATTTGAAATCTTAAGAAAAATTATATATTATTGAGAAATGTCGCTTATGTCCTTCAGTTTTTTTGGGTTTTTTTTGTTGGTTTTTTTTTTTGCACCAGTCCTCTGTTCTGCACTTGCACAATTTACTCATACAAATATGGAATGTCATACACCACCGCCAACAGATTTGAACTTGTCGATAATATAAGCACAGATATCAAAATGAATTGGTTTTCGAATTCTTACTTTCAAAATATGAGAGAGAGAAAAAGAGAGATTTTATGTTTAATAAATGCGTGCTACCCATGGTGGCCGTTGTCACGAGTTTTGACACAGTACAGCCTTTTTTGAAATATTTCGTTATTTTGTCGTCCATAATTGACAACATATTTCTTTGCACATGCGTATAACTCATCATAAAGCTGGCAGACAGCATTTAAAAACCAAAACCAAAACCAAAAAAATAATAATAACAAAACCAAATAACAAAAAACAAAGAGAGATCGGCCGTATATTTCTGAACTGCATTAGAATAAAGTGCTTTTAAAAATATTCGTGGATGATATCGGTGCAGGATAACCTCTCCGGTCTCGAAATGTTTGAAATATAAACACTGTATATCAGTGAAACCGGATATTGCTACCAGTCCAAGCGAGGACGTTTGAAATAACAACACAACAAAACGAAAATTCCTTCTTTTGAACCACTTTATATACATTTAATGCTACCTGCATGTTGGAATGTTTCAACGATGTACAGATCTATCGTCAACGACTTAGAATTACACAAAATGACGTGGATTTTGTTTTATACCTTAAAATTAAGCGCCTGATATCCATGTAAATGAGGGATCGTCTTCTGTTTTTTATTCATATACAATTCTAATAAATTTATCTCAACGTTTTCCGGTATGAATAGTCATAATATTGAACAATGCGCAGTTTTAGTCTATAAACGTCGAATTTAGTAAAGAAATTAGCAATATTAATTTAGGTCCGGTGTACGCAAATTGTTACTAGTTGTGGAAAACAACTTTTTCACTGTACAACAACTTAGTAATCAAACGGTTGCAGAAATATACAACGTTTGGAGTGAAGCAGCAAAAGTTTCACTTGTATACATCTCAATTTAACTCGCAGATTTTTCAGTCTCAACATGTATATAATCATGTACATTTAAAAAAAAAACAACACATTAAAGTAATGCGTTAAGCTCTATTCCATTCAATTATTTATAGTTTTGTTCAGTTTCCGATTGATTTTCATCTCTGCGAATTGTTGCTGAGGGAAAAATATGAACCATAAGGCTGTTATCAATTGCGGATTTAGAGTCATCCCACCCCCTTATTTCTGGTTATTTTCAATGTCTTTTTCTGAGGTAATATTATAAACAAGGTACGTGTACTGTATTGATTTTCTCATCAAGCTATTTGCCGGATTAATGTTACTACCATATATTCCGCGACAGGAAACCCCCCCCCCCCTCTCGTTTAAACAATAATATTAAGTTTCTCTTTTTAATAAAAAAAAAAGGGGGGGTTTACTTTCATTAAATACAAGATAAAGAAACAAGATATGGTTATAATCTGCCGATTATAAAGTCTCCCGAACGAAGTACTGGCTGTACAAAAGTGGGCTTTTTATAAGTACCATTATCCCCCTCATCAATAACTCCTTTGTACAGAATTCATGCCAACTTTAACTTCCTTAATTTTTTTTTTTACAAAAACCTTGATTATGAAAGTTTTCACAAAATCTTTTGTTAAACTGGCATCACTATTTGCCAATTGTCTTGATCTTGATCCTTGTTTTCAGGTCCCAACATCTTTCATCATTTCTGAAGATCACTCTGTCAGACCTGGTTCTTAACTAATACCAATTTTATGTTCTAAGGTCAGAGGTCAATGTCACTGGAGTCACTTGACCTTAATACCTTTTATCATCTCTGAAATTCCATGTCTTTATAACTTGATACTAGTTTGTAGGTCCAGTCATTCCCATTTAATTTCCGAAGACCCCAGAACTCTATCTATCATATTTGTCAAGTTATATTAGTTGAATTTTGGAATAAATTTTTCCCACAGAGTTCTATGTCAGACCCCACCCCATTTAATCCCCCAAAGTGTATCCCAACCCCAATCAATCTGAAAAAAAAACACTTTTCTGCACAACTAGATACACCGGCTCATCATTATCTTGAATATCTAATACTTTCATCAAGGAGTTACGGAGAACGGATGCGGACAGTTTTAGGCGCGAGAAAAAAGCAGAACAAGAAAACCATGAAGGAGAAGTAATCCGACAACATTGATTTTTTTTTTCTGGTTTGATTTTGGGTTTTTTTTTTGGGGGGGGGGGGGTTGTTTGTTTGTTTGGTTTTTTTTGAGTTTTTTTTTTGTTTTGTTTGGTTTTTTTTTTGGGGGGGGGGGGGGGGTTGGGGGGAGGGGTATTTTTTAATTTTGACAACCCATTGTGAATTGACAGCCAATTAGAAAATTGACTGCACCCTCCTTTTCATTTGGGCCTGTTAAAGCTTTTTCATAAAATCGATACGACAATTTTTTTTTTCATTAAAAAAGAGGAATAAGAAGAAAATAATAGCAAGAAGAAACTGAGAGAGAAAAATGCATCAACGTGTTCGGGGACATAATAGGCACCGAGCAAAAACGAAACGTTTCCGAACTTAGTTTGGGAGACATAAAAGTGTAAATATAAGAAGTAAATGACTAGTTGGGTTTTTTGGGGGGGGGGGTTGGGGTTGGGGGGGGGTACCTCCCGTCGGTTGCTTTTGGCGTTTGTGAAAACTACCAGGGAGGAAGCACCGATAAAACCATAAAACACTTGAGACAGATCTAAACAGATGTTGATTAAATAAGCCAACCGAACTCCCTTACGTATCGTACATACTTTTACATAATATAATAGGCGTATTTCGGATATTACTCATATGTCGATTCAATACATCTCAGTGAACTCTAAATAAAAGACACCACAGAGTCTTTCATATCTGCTTCATATTTTTCCAAACGCAAACTTACAACACGTCTTTATAACAAACAACGATTTCAGTTTCACCATCGTCCACTTGATCACGTGCACTGGGTCGACGGCCGTTCTATACATTCCAATTTTGACGACCGATTGCTCCGTTTACCTGGTAAAGATACACTGATACAGGTCTCACATATTCATACTGTAAAGCATGTTTATGACGCAAGTCTTGCATTGTGATTGACTTGCCGGAACATCGTTTTCTACGGAAGCCCATTTAGGACTATCAAAATACTTTTTGAAATAACGAATTCCAGAATTCGTTATCGCAATTCATAATTTGTTATTTCAAACTTTTTATTTCGTTATAACAGATTAAATCTTTTATAAGGAATTCCTTGAATTTGTTATAACACAAATTATAAAATTTAGATTTGAAAACACGGATTTTAAAATGGTTATATTAAAGTATAAAATCGTTGATATCAAATTAGTATATAATTCGTTGTAATTAAGGAATTGCAGGGGAACGAATTAATACAATCAGTTAAAACGAGTAATTATTAAAAATAATTTCGTGATACTTGTAGCTCGACGAAGATGTCATAAGATTAGTACAATTATGGAAAATTGTTATAACGAATCAGGCAATTTAATGTAACGAATTTCAGAATTCATTATTTCAAATTTGACTCGATATATCACATTATGAAATTAGGAATTTAAAATAACGAATTCTGAAATTCGCCATTTCAAATTAAAACATATATTTTATAGGTTCGAAATGGGCTTTCATAGTTTTTGAGGTCACAATCAATTTTCTCTTGACCTACCTAGCTTGTTGAAACACGCATGATAAGTCTACTGGGATAGATTGTCATTTTGAAACGGGCTATAATTCTGAACTTTTGACGGGTGTTTGAAAACTTTAAATGAAGCTGAAAATTTTCAGTGGTAGTTGATCCCCACACAACCGACACAGTTCCATCGTAGAGAGCAACACTGAAACTTGTTGCTAAACACCACACGTTCTTGGATTGTTGACACCCATGATTCTTCTGAATGAATCCATCTTTTCATTGGTTCAAAGGGCGAACCCTGGGACCAGTGAAAACTTGACCACAATGTTCGTGGTGTAATCTGCGAACGGGGGTTGGGGGGGGGGGGGGGGGGGGGCGCAGTGGACTGAAAATTCTTGGCTTGCGAAGATGGTGTCCAGTGTGCTGTCTTCACTATCATCTGAGATCAAAAGGTTTGGCAGAATTGTTAGGTTCACCAACAGGCTTTCACCGAGAATGTTTTTTTAGTGAATATTAAGTTTCCCTTTGGGAATTCGGAGTTCTTTTTTAATATCAGTAACTTTCAGGATTAATATGATATTGAAAATTTTCGCTAAGATATGACTCCTGTTCCGTAGTTTTAAACTTACAGGAATATGAAAATTAAGACTTTTAGAATGAGTTACAGAATATAAAGAAAGGCATTGCCTTATTTTGAAGTACATCTGTATTTTTGAAGAATTATGAAATAACTTACGTTATCGTCTTCCAAACACGATGTCTTTAAGCTTTCGAAACATCGGATGTATTACTTCAAAGACTCAATGAATTGAATTTTGTGGGATCTGGAATAGAATAGATCCTCAATACCTCTTGCTTGTCGTAAAAGGCGAATAAATGGGGCGGTTCTTCGCATGAGACCGCAAAAACCGAGGCCCCGTGTCACAGCAGGTATAGTACGATAAAGATCCCTCCCTGCTCAAAGGCCGTATGCGCCGAGCATAGGCCTAAATTTTGCAGTCCTTCATCGGCAATGGTGACATCGCAATATAAATTAAAAAATCGAGAAGGGGGCGTTAAACAATATAAGCTTAGATTGTAGCTTGGTCCCTGTGCAGGTTTTCAAAATTACTCAGTTTCATTTTATAATGTCCATATAACGCTATTTTTTGCAATACCAGACACATTGAAAACATACCGGAAAGAAACGTGTACATGTGATGATGATGATGATGTTAATGATATTGTAATGGTGTTGATTATGATGAACTTCCCTATCAATTCAAAGAGTTTACTAGCTTTTGAAATGTTTTTAACAAACTTGCAAGGACAAGCAAGCGTATTTTGAGCATTCACAATTCAGAAGCGTCAACTGAAGATTTAATATCTCCAACAAATGAAGATCTCTGAATCGAAGAACCTAAATTGTTTCATTTTCAGATCGACGTAAACAACAGTTTACATACATGTACAGATCTGTCAGATCATGTCTAACACACAAATCTCTCAGATCATCTATAACACACAAATCTGTCAGATCATCTATAACACACAGATCTACCAGATCATCATCTATAACACACAAATCTGTCAGGTGATCTATAACACAAATCTGTCAGGTCATCTATAACACACAGATCTGTCAGGTGATCTATAACACACAGATCTACCAGATCATCATCTATAACACACAAATCTGTCAGGTGATCTATAACACAAATCTGTCAGGTCATCTATAACACACAGATCTATCAGGTGATCTATAACACACAGATCTGTCAGGTCATCTATAACACACAAATCGGTCTGGTGATCTATAACACACAGATCTGCGAGGTGATCTATAACACACAGATCTGTCTTGTGATCTATAACACACAGATCTGTCAGATCATGTCTAACACACAAATCTCTCAGATCATCTATAACACACAGATCTACCAGATCATCATCTATAACACACAAATCTGTTAGGTGATCTATAACACAAATCTGTCAGGTCATCTATAACACACAGATCTGTCAGGTGATCTATAACACACAGATCTGTCAGGTCATCTATAACACACAAATCGGTCTGGTGATCTATAACACACAGATCTGCGAGGTCATCTATAACACACAGATCTGTCTTGTGATCTGTAAACACACAGATCTGTCTTGTGATCTATAATACACAGATCTGTCAGGTCATCTATAACACACAGATCTGTCAGGTCATCTATAACACACAAATCTGTCTGGTCATCTATAACACACAGATCTGTCTTGTGATCTGTAAACACACAGATCTGTCTTGTGATCTATAATACACAGATCTGTCAGGTCATCTATAACACACAGATCTGTCAGGTCATCTATAACACACAAATCTGTCTGGTCATCTATAACACACTAATCTGTCTGGTCATCTATAACACACAGATCTGTCAGGTCATCTATAACACACAGATCTGTCAGGTCATCTATAACATACAGATCTGTCAGGTGAAGTAGAAAACAGGTAATCTATAACACAATTTCAGCAAGTAAAGCACTATGCACTATGTAATACTATCAATACAAACAAAAATCTTTTTATATTTAGCCGCGAGAGAAAACTTACAAATCTTCAAAAACTTTAAATTTATAGAAAGGTTAACAACTGGCGAACATTTGTAAATGAAATATCAGTAGTTTTTAAAAACTAGCGCACAAGCTGGCTACTTCATTAAAATGATCATGTCTCTGATTTAAGAATGAGAGTACCTATTGACAAATATGTTTGAAAAAGTGGATCTAATGTATGTGTATGTATGCCAAGTCATTTTTCTGAATTGTTAAGTTATTCATGTGAGATGCCCTGGCCTTTGACCAGTGATTGATATAAGTACTAAGTATGTACATTTTATAACTGTCTTCTCCGTCTTTGGCCTCATTCCAGTTTGGGTTGAAATCAGATAGCACGCAATAAGTAAGTTTCAAATCCTTTTTATTTTTATTTTGTGAAGATGTAATTCAATGTAAGGTTTATTCTTAATTACCTTTGAAAAAAAAAATACTGCTCAAAACTTGTAAAATTTCGAATTATGTTCAGATTTAACCATTAGTATCTGGCATACGAACATATGTACGTGTTCAATTTGGTTTTTAGCACATTTTGCAAGCAGATAACTTGAAATCCATGGTAACCAAGCAAGATTAAGATTACAACCCCATCATTATAGTTTCACTTTTATGATGTCAGTTATGTGCATCATACTCAGTTATGTGCATCATTTAATCAATTCAAGACCAGTTGCGGTAACTCAGTGGTTAGAGCGTTCGCTTCGTAACCGGGAGGTCGTGAGTTCGAGCCCTGCTCGTGCCATGGCCGCGTCAAACCTAAAACGTAAAATAGGTATTGATTGCCTCTCTGCCAAACGCTCAGCATTTAGAAGTGAAATCAAGGGCTTTTCGGATATGACCTTCAAAACGGAGGTCCCGTGTCACGGGAGGCGTTGGCACGTTAAATAACTCTCACTGCTACGGCCCTGGGCGCTAAGCATAGGTCTAAATTTCTGGTACTTCACCTACAGCTGGTGATGTCTCAATTTGAGTGAAAAAATCTTGATGGGACGTAAAACAAACAATCAATCAATTAATTTAATCCTTTCTTTTTTCCAGTGCAGCTACATGAATTTGGAGTCGTTGACTATATCGTTTTTATTTTCACCATTGTTGTCTCCCTTGGTATCGGAATCTATTATGCTCTGTCAGGCGGCCGCCAAAAAACCACTTCGGAATACCTCGTGGGTAATCGTAAGATGGCTGTTTTACCAGTAGCCATATCCTTAATGGTGTCCTTCGAGTCCAGCATTATGATGTTAGGTACACCTGCAGAAGTATACAGATATGGCATCCAGTGGGTCTGGGCAAATCTAGGTTTTTTCTGTGCAAACCTATTAGCGATTAAAGTAATGGTCCCGCTGATTCACCCTTTAAAGATTACAAGTGCCAATGAGGTAATATATTCTTAACTGCATCGGACTTTGTCTATAATTTAAAGTAAGTTTAGTACCGTAATTGTATGGACATCAATATACTGGTGGCATTATTTACAATGATTTCATTACAACATATTCAGATCATACAAAGACCGCAGACCTCCGCCAAGTCTCCACAGTCTACCTTGGTCTGCAACTCTCCTCGCCCATAGGTAGCTGTCAGTGATGAAACCTGTCTTATAAAAATTTGATTGAGATTAATCTGCAGCTTTTGTTTAATTTGCAAACGGTATACACACTTTGGTCTGGGGTTAATTTTGTTTTAGATACATCGCTTAGTTTTAAGAATGTTAAAATGTTATCGCTAAGGTTTGTTTCATTAATATAAGAACGGATATAGAATAAATTTGAAATTAGTATACGCTTCGTTTACAAGGAACGTTTAATGCAAATTAAAGGGCATGAGCTTTAGGGCCAAAATATGACCCCCACCCCTTTTATACCCCCTTAATAGTAGATTAAGGGGCAAATAGTCTTTGATCTGTCCGTGTCTCTTTGTGTCCGCAAAAAAATTAACCTTTGTCATAACGTTTGAACGGATGGTTATAAGTTTTCATATTCACATGTGTATTCCATGTGACAAGGCCTTACTTTTGGTACCAAAATGTTTTACCTTGTGACCTTCACCTTAGAGTTTGACCTACTTTTAAAAATTTGTCCGTGCTCATAACTTTTGAATGGTTGGTGATTGGGCTTTCACATTTCGTAACTGCATTCCTTTTTACAAAGCCATTCTTTTGGTACCAAATTGTCTGACCCCATGACTTTCGAGTTTGACCTACTTTTGAACTATTTTAAACTTTGTCAGAACTTTTGAATGGTTAGTAATAGGGCTTTCATATTTCGCAAGTGTATTCCTTTTTACAAGACCTTCAATTTGGTACCAAAATTTTTGAACCCATTACCTTGGAGTTTGACCTACTTTTGAAAAACTTTAACCTGGGACGTAACTTTTGAATTTTAGTGATAAGATTTTTATACTTCATATGTATATCCCTAGGAGTTTGACCTACTTTCAAAGAACTTTAACCTTTGCCATAACGTTTTTATGGTTAGAGGTAGGGCTTTTATATTTCACCTGTTTAACCATTATGTCAAGACGTGAGTTCAAGTCCCGTTTGTGCCATGGCAGCGTCGAACTTAAGACGTAAACATAGGTAGTGATCGCTCCGTCAGCAAATACTCGGCATTTAGAACTGAGAATCACGGGTCTTTCGGATATGACCTTTGAAAACGGAGGTTCCGTGTCGTAGAAAACGTTGGCACGTTAATGAACCATCACTGGTACGGTCCTTAGCGCTAAACATTCATCTACGATTGTAGTACTTCACGAACAGCTGGTGACGTCTCAATGAGTGAAAAATTCTCGACGGGAATTAAAACAAATAAACACCAAACAACCTTTCTTTGGGGTTCCTGTGGGGATCCGGTTCTCGGTATCCCTTGCTTGTAGTAAGAGGCGACTAAATGGGGCGGTAGTTTGGACGAGACCGCAAAAACCGAGGCCCCGTGTCACAGCAGTGTGACACAATAAAGATCCCTTCCTGATTAAAGGTTGTGAGCGCTGAGCATATGCATAAATTTTACAGCCCTTCACCGGCGATGGTGACGTCTCCATATGATTGAAAGATTCTCGAGCGGGACGTTAAACAACATAAAAATAGCCCACTTAATCTATTTGGGTACCCCAATTACTTTGCTGCAATGCAGGGGCATCAGTGTTCACAAACACATCTTGTCTAAATTAGCATATGGTAAAATTTTTCATTAAGATCTATTGCTATACTTTTTGTTGGTTTATGAATAATAATAATAGCAAATATGAAGTATTAATGATGTAACGGGCGTGACTTTTTGTGGCATTGTATGGTGGCAATTTAGCCAATCACTAAATTCATAGTTTTTACTATCTAACGCACAATGAATATACAGACGTATAATTATCCTTGAGCTGCATGCATATAATGTGACACTTCAACAACAGTGGAAGGCGTTCCCATTTTAATTTTGAAAATACATGAGGCTATATCTACAGTGTATATGCAGTCTCTGACGTTTCATCATGAAAGGGAGGGAAAAATCAAATCATATGTAATACATATTAACACAAGTTTCCAGAGGACACGGGCCCCGTGTCACAACAGGTGTGGTACGATAAAGATCCCTCCCTGCTCAAAAGCCGTACGGGCCAAGCATAGGCCTAAATTTTGCAGCCCTTCACCGGAAGTGGTGACGTCTCCATATTCGTGAAAGATTCTCATGAGGGACATTAAACAATATACAATCTATCATAAGAAGTTGTGTTAGTGAAGAAAACCTCCCAACGAACTGCATATTATTATTTTGTTATCAATGTGTCTTCACAAACAAACAGTTGTAGATTACATAAGATATCCATAGTTTTCAATACATATCTCTACTAATGCGCATAATTACTTGTGTATCGCATTCAAATGGCTTAAAACATCATATATTGTTGATTGTTGGTATGAAATGAAATACTCAAGAAAATCTTTAAATACTAGTCTCTCTTTGAAAATAAATACATAATATATTCTTCGTATAACTTACCAAATCGTATTGTATGATTATTGTGATAAGGTGGCAGGGGACAGTTGGTTTACTTTATTATTTTTTTCTTATTTTGGTTCTGAAACATGTAGGCAGGGATATACATTAAAGTAATGAAATATTAATGAAAAATCATATTTCCCCTTTATGTCACAATTTGTATTTCATATTGGTGGATTTAATAATTTATGGCCCTAAATTACATGTAATCCATACATACTGGTGCTGGTGCGCAAAACATGTTCCGAGCAGGTGCCCCTTTCTCACTTTGATTTTCTCTCATTTGGGCTATATCTGCACCACCCAAACCCCTTCATAGTGCCGTGCGAGGGGATTTAGACACTGTGTACAATCAAGAACTTTGTCTGCCCTTCTTAAAAATCTACCTTTCATATGGGGCCATCCACCTTCACTATTAGTTACAGATCTTATCCTGGACCTATAGGTTTTCATCTGAATTTCTTCAGTAACTGACCACGTGGCTCAGTTTCGTACTTGCACCCATCTCCATTCAAACGTTATGACACCTGCGTGTTGCATATCAAGTTTTACAATAAGCACTCAGCTACACTTGACATGTATCCTAAAATTATTTTTACACATGTAAAATCACTTCAAATATAGGGTATTTCCATTTTTTTAAAGAAAGATCACGGGCCTATAGTGCGAAACTATCCCCTGCTACCTAACGTAAGGTTGCCGTCGTAAAATCATGGGTTCTGGTCTATTTCGCAAAAATCATACTTTTGTCAAAATAGCAGCAGATGGAATATAAAGATAATGAAAGTAAATTATTTGAAAGAGGGCTTCCGCTGGACACTTCCCAGATTAAGTTGTGAAAAATTGGGAGAGGGGGCTTATTTTGGCCCTTAAAGTCCCTAGTTATTTCCTCACCTTTCACTAGGAGATCTCGAGCAAATTAAAAAATTTCAAACCGTTTTTCACATTGTTGTATCATTGATAGAAATCATTTTCAGACAATAACACGATCTGATCACTAATTTCGAAATTCGTGATATAAACCCTGGATATCTATTTGTATTTGAATTTCAATGCCGTAATTAGAAATGCACGGTCATTCCGTTGCTCGGTTCTCTATAGTTGCCACTGTTTTGTCATTAATACATTCATAGTGTTTGCAGAGGGCTCTTGGTTTGGATGTTTTATTGATAGAAAATCGTTCGTTATGAAGTAAACAGAAAAATAGTTGAAAATCACCATAGAATAATGTTTCTTGAATAAATAAAACAGACATGTGTCATTGTACTACTAAATATATGAGAAGACTATAGCCCTGTTATAGAAACTGTTGTGTAAGGATTAATTATATTGCTTTGGTTATTTGTTAAGCACTATAAAATCATTTATTTTCATGGGTCAAAAGTTCGTGGTTTCATAGAAATAAGATGTTGGGGTGTTTTGATTTAGTGTTTAAGAAGTTGTTATTCTACGTAGTAGTTCAATTCATGTTGCTTTCATAAAAAAAACTAATGTTTTGTAGTTTATTACTTCAAGAGACACTACAGCTCATTTTGCTCAAAATTGTAAAATGACAATTTTCCTAGAGCTTTCTGTAATTTTTTTTGCATCGTTGAATGTATAAACTTTGCAAAAATAACACATTTCTAAAGTTGAAAAATTCTCATTTAAATACAAAAATTAATAGTTTTTGAAGACCCTCTTTTAATAACATTAAGACTTCCTCTTCCGGTCTTCAGATGCATACGCACGGGCAGTAAACAAATCCAGTGAGAGTTGGCGTACAATGGCTAAACCCAGAATTTTGATAATTTATGCGAGAAAAGGGTTAAAATAGAATGAGATACAACACATACGCACGCTAGAATTTACGTGGGGATATTTGCTATCACCCTCTAGCTACGAGAAACACACGCAAGGCTTTAAAAGTAAGTTTAAAAAAAACAAACATTATTTGGTTGATAGGGACATGAAAGGTTTTACATTATAATTTTGATTTATAATTGCTTAATTATAAGAAGCGGGGCATGATCCCATGCTTGAAATCGAGTGAGGACCCCTTTAAGGGGTTTTTAAATAAGTTTTTACACAACACGTGTGTTGGTTATACTGAATCACATGATGTAAAATGCCTGAGTCAGAATGAAGAAACCATTGAATTCCCGATGATCTTCAAAGCACAATTGAGAGCAAATTATTGCATTCCTGATGTTCAAAATTGTCAGTATTGTTATAACTTTTTTATTATTTTATCGATACGTGTTTTAAAAACACTCAATTAAAATGTCTAATATGAGCTGTAGTGTCACTTTAATGTACGCACAGCGTTGATCTTCATAATGATAATCTATTGCTAAATGGATTGATTTGGTTAAAATTGTTTAATTTTTCCTAAGTTACCACTCTCCTCTATAACTAGTAAAATGAGAGCAAAGATACTTCGGTCAGTATGGTATTGGGTTTTTGACCTTCCCCGTTTTTGTTTTAATACAACAGTAATGAAAACGTTCATTTTTCTAATATTTTAACTTATTAAAATGGTTTTGAAAAACTACCCAAGCTGATGATTTTTTTTAAGTACCTAGAGCTTCGGTTCAAATCCCATGCCATCCGCCTGTTAGCCACGTCACTGGGAATTTTGAATTACGTAAGTCATTTTTATACGTTTTATCATGACTATTATGCTCCACGAGTACACAAAAAGTTCCTATCATGTTATATTGTATACAAATACCATATATATATACTATGATACCTTCGATCATGTTTATATATTTCAGGTCATGTATATGGGCATTGTTCTGTTTGGACCTGCATTGGCCTTGGAAGCAGGTATGATCACAGAACATTTTGAAAATGTAGTCGATGGGAGAATAACAAAAATCATTACCATTGAATCATTTTGTACAATGTTCTAGACGATTAAAGTATCAAAAAGACCAGGAAAACGGTTTGTGCTCTGAAAACTGACTTACTGATTTATTTACTGATATACATAGGTCTGACTGACTGATTTATTTACGGATATACATAGGTCTGACTGATTTATTTATGGATATACATAGGTCTGACTGGTTTGTTTACGGACATACATAGGTCTGACTGGTTTGTTTACGGATATACATAGGTCTGACTGATTTATTTATGGATATACATAGGTCTGACTGATTTATTCATGGATATACATAGGTCTGACTGATTTATTTACGGATATACATAGGTCTGACTGACTGATTTATTTACGGATATATATAGGTCTGACTGATTTATTTACGGATATACATAGGTCTGACTGGCTGATTTATTTACAAATATACATAGGTCTGACTGACTGATTTATTTACGGATATACATAGGTCTGACTGGCTGATTTATTTACAGATATACATAGGTCTGACTGGCTGATTTATTTACAGATATACATAGGTCTGACTGACTGATTTATTTACGGATATATATAGGTCTGACTGATTTATTTACGGATATACATAGGTCTGACTGGCTGATTTATTTACGGATATACATAGGTCTGACTGGCTGATTTATTTACGGATATACGTAGGTCTGACTGACTGATTTATTTACGGATATACATAGGTCTGACTGGCTGATTTATTTACGGATATACATAGGTCTGACTGGCTGATTTATTTACAGATATACATAGGTCTGACTGACTGATTTATTTACGGATATACATAGGTCTGACTGGCTGATTTATTTACGGATATACATAGGTCTGACTGGCTGATTTATTTACGGATATACATAGGTCTGACTGGCTGATTTATTTACGGATATACATAGGTCTGACTGACTGATTTATTTACGGATATACATAGGTCTGACTGACTGATTTATTTACGGATATACATAGGTCTGACTGGCTGATTTATTTACGGATATACATAGGTCTGACTGGCTGATTTATTTACGGATATACATAGGTCTGACTGACTGATTTATTTACGGATATACATAGGTCTGACTGACTGATTTATTTACGGATATTTCCTGTGTGTTATACATTAAGAATTTTTTATGTTCCAGTGACAGGATTTCCTATGCCGTATTCTATTCTGATTGTTGCCATGGCCGCTGTTATATATACCTCTATAGTAAGCTTGAATTAATACTACTACAATTATAGTCCGAAAAATAAATCACTTTTTTGTTTTCTCATTATGACCCCTAGATATGCTGATGATCGTTAAACCCAAATTGAGAAGTTCATTGATATAAAACATTGTACAGATGTAGAATATTTGTTGCCGATGCAACGGAATTCATTTTTTAACTCTCCCTACCTCCCCCTCCTCTCTCTCTGACAATTTCCACATGACACTGATCACAATTGTGTATCACCATCCTGCATTCTGTCAATTATATGGTCATGGGCGGGGACAGAGATTAAGTTGTTAATGGGCGGGTTACAAAGATTAGGTTGTTAATGGGCGTGGTACAGTGATTATAGGTGGGATACAAATATTACGGTGATTATAGGTGGGGTGCAAGTTCTTACACAGGATAGGAGGAACTTCAGGTTTACAGTGCTGGTATGCAAGAAGTAGCCACTAATATAGGTGCCCCGTGGGGCCCATGGTTAGAATAGGTCCTCAGTACCCCTTGCCTGTCGTAAGAGACGACTAAATAAGGTCCCGTGTTACAGCAGGTGTGGCATGATAAAGATCCCTCCCTGCTCAAAGGCTGTAAGTGCCGAGCAAAGGCCTAAATTTTGAAGCCCTTCATCGGCAATGGTGACGTTTCCATATGAGTAAGAAATTCTCAAGCGGGGCGTAAAACAATATATACAATCATACAATACACTAATATAGGTAGAATACGACGATTAGGGGATTATAAGCGGAGAACGATGGCTAGGGTCTTCAGTCTAGGAAGGATGCAAGGCTTAATGCTTCAGAGGATTAGGGTCACCACAAGGTCCTGATATCGTGTACGATGTCACCATGGAAAAACGATATAATGGCTACATTACGAACGCGAAAATCACGAGGTCGCAGATGTTGACACATATCCCTGACAAGAATGCCTGAGAACGTTGGTCTCGGCTTCGTAAATCTGAACGAAGTTGATACAAACTTTTCACAATGCGAGTTTCGTATTAATGTATAGATACTGCAATGTTGACATATCAAATTGCTATTGTAAACTAGGTACGAAAGCAACAAATTTGTAGGAAAGAAATATGCAGTGGTTTGTTTCGTGTGTTTTACATTATCTTCCATCATTGTTATATGTTTAGTCACTTCCGGTCTGTGCGTCCTTTTATAATTGTGTCCTTCCATCCTAAACTTCCATCACACATTTCTAGGAGATAGGAGATACAGGGCCCACAAACATCATTCGTTAGTAAGCGATTATCTCTTGTAAATTTATAAAACTTAACTTAAAGACATATAGAGGTATTTGACTTGGACGTTTTTGTGGAACCCAAGCTAGAGTTTATTTCTTTATGACAGGGAGGAATCAAAGCTGTAATATGGACGGACGTTTTCCAGTTTATTGTTATGTTTTCAGGAATATTCGCTGTGATGATAAAAGTAAGTCTACGGGGTAAAAAATCCGGAAAAATCTAAGCCAGCTTTTGCTTCTATCACTCTGCATTAACTTTAAATATAGCTGATATATATTTATTTTTCAAAATGCAGATTAAGTCACGAAGAAAATGAAAGAAATCAGGATTCTAATTAGAGCAACAAAACCTTTGAAACAATAAAATCGTGCTTTTTAATATTATTTTAAAACCATTAAAGCAATAAATCACCCAGTATGTAGAAGCTTTATATTTTCATCCATTTCAGGGAACGATAGACATAGGAGGTGTCGGTAAGACCTGGAAAATAGCTAATGATAATGGAAGATTAAACTGGTTCAAGTAAGTTTCTCAATTTTTCTAACGTGCATAAATGAGAGCATTCTCAACTAACATTGAAAAAATATACTTTTCCAGATTTGAAATAATGTAATGCTGAAATTATCATTATTATTATTATTATTATTGTTTAGTTTTGACTTGGACCCGAGAACTCGTCACACCTTTTGGAATCTCTTCGTCGGTAGTTTGGTCAGAGGGCTTTTTCTGATTTTCAATCAGTCATCTGTTCAAAGGATTTCCTCCACACCCACTTTATCTGATGCTAAAAAGTTATTGAACTCTCGAACTCGAACTCTCTCTCTCTCTCTCTCTCTCTCTCTCTCTCTCTCTCTCTCTCTCTCTCTCTCTCTCTCTCTCTCTGTGTTTTGTGGCATGGACATGCCCACGAGTACACATATCAACACTTTGCTGCACATACGTCCCTTTGAGGGGCCAACCAAAGGTCAATCGGTGAAAAGTCAAGTTTTCTCTCTTTATTCTACTAAATGTAAGATGCTACTACCGTTAAATAGAGCTAGTTATTAAGTTTTCATACGGGTTGCCCCAGCCTGGGAGCAGTATTGAAATTGTTGGGAAAATAACAAATGTCAAAGTTACAGAATGGAAATGGGATTTTTTCACCGCAAAATGGCGGACAAGGGACATAACTTGTGCGAAGGGTTGATTCCTCATTGAAATAAGACAGTAAAGTTCCACAGAAACAAAAATAACAATAACAACCATCAAAAAAAAAAAGACAAAAACAAAAGCAAAAAAAAAGCAACATAATATTTTCCATGCCTCAAGGAACATGATTTTCTCGGAGCAAGAAAACTTGACACATTGAAAGGGGTTTATCAGTATCGTATATTTCCTTTATTTACTAAGCAAAGCATGCAATAAACGAACATAAAGCATAAATTTTTGTTATTAGTCTTTATGAAATGCTTTATAATTTGATAGTAAATTGAACAAATGAATACCTTTATTAAAAGCATAATATCCTATGATTTCTTGGGTTTGTTTGTTTCACAGAGTCATGTATTACACTGGTCCCGGGTTCCTCATAACCATATTTCTTGCAATCGTAGAGGGGATTATAGCCTATTCCTACTACCACACTTTACGATGCGATCCATTAGAGTCAAAGACCATCAAAAATTCCAATCAGGTTAGACCAGTATTACTGTATTTTAAATATTTCTGACTTTTTATTGTTCCTTTTCAATGATCACACAGTTCAACTTATTGAATTTTTATTGCAGTAGCTCCAGTAGATATACTTCTGTTTCAACGTTGAAAATTTACTGAATTATAGTTCAAACATAACAAACATACATTGTTCAATTGACTTTTCATGAAATTGACGGTGTAAATTCATTTCAACGTTGAAAAATCAAGACGATTTTTCAAGGATGAAGGTGCAATATATGTTTTATATTGAACTTTTAAATGTTTAAATCATCGTTGATATTCCTATTAGGATGTTGTTCATATTTCTGTTATTTAAATCAATTTTGAAATTTGTATAAACACTCAGACCTATATATGTACACGGGCAATATTCTGATATGTTACTTATTAAAAGCTAACCTGCTGAAAGGTAACGAACTGTTTTCATGTTAATATCAGCTTGTCAAAAATATTACTATTGGGAAAAAAAAGATTTAATTCAAACGAAACAGTTTACTAAGTTTGTTTCAATATTTCATGTATAAAAATGTTTACATAAAGATAAATCAACGTTTCTGCCCATCTTCCAATTTATTGCTTGATTGATTATTGTTGTTTTCCGTCGTAGTCAGTAATTTTTCAGTTATTTGGTAGCATCCAGTTTTTTGTATTTTTTTTTTTTGTGGGGGAGAGAACCTAGATACAATGTACCTGAGAAGAGACCGCCAACCTTCCGAAAGTAAACTGGCAAACTTCTTCGCATATATCGACACGAGCGAGAATCAAACCCGCGCCGACTAGAGGTGAAAAGCCTTGTGATTTTGAGCGCGATGCTCAAACCACTAGGCCACAGAGGTCCCTTTTTACCATTTAAGAATATTTTATATACCACTTAATATTTTTTTAAAATTGTCCTTTTAAGCAAAGTTTAAAAGTCGATGCAAGGCATTTTTCAAACCGTAGCAAAATTAAAGTGTTCTCCTTGTTCGGTGTGTAGTGTATACAGCTTTACATAAATTTTCAATAGTACCGGCTAGGGTGTTTCTAGAATGTACCGGCTAGGGTGTTTGTAGAATGTACCGGCTAGGGTGTTTGTAGAATGTACCGGCTAGGGTGTTGGTAGAATGTACCGGCTAGGGTGTTGGTAGAATGTACCGGCTAGGGTGTTTGTAGAATGTACCGGCTAGGGTGTTTGTAGAATGTACCGGCTAGAGTGTTTGTAGAATGTACCGGCTAGGGTGTTTGTAGAATGTACCGGCTAGAGTGTTTGTAGAATGTACCGGCTAGAGTGTTTGTAGAATGTACCGGCTAGAGTGTTTGTAGAATGTACCGGCTAGGGTGTTTGTAGAATGTACCGGCTAGAGTGTTTGTAGAATGTACCGGCTAGGGTGTTTGTAGAATGTACCGGCTAGGGTGTTTGTAGAATGTACCGGCTAGGGTGTTTGTAGAATGTACCGGCTAGGGTGTTTGTAGAATGTACCGGCTAGGGTGTTTGTAGAATGTACCGGCTAGAGTGTTTGTAGAATGTACCGGCTAGGGTGTTTGTAGAATGTACCGGCTAGGGTGTTTGTAGAATGTACCGGCTAGGGTGTTTGTAGAATGTACCGGCTATGGTGTTTGTAGAATGTACCGGCTATGGTGATCTTGTTTGCAGATTGTACAGACTATAATTATTTTGTTTGCAGATTGTACCGGCTATGGTGATTTTGTTTGTAGCTTGTACCGGCTATAATTTTTTTGTTTGCAGATTGCACAGACTATAATTATTTTGTTTGCAGATTGCACAGACTATAATTATTTTGTTTTCAGATTGTACAGACTATAATTATTTTGTTTGCAGATTGTACCGGCTATAATTATTTTGTTTGCAGATTGTACCGGCTATAATTATTTTGTTTGCAGATTGTACAGACTATAATTATTTTGTTTGTAGCTTGTACCGGCTATAATTATTTTGTTTGTAGATTGTACCGGCTATAATTATTTTGTTTGTAGCTTGTACCGGCTATGGTTATGAGTATCTTTGGCGACATCCCTGGTATGCCTGGGCTCTTCATAGCTTCTCTTTTCAGTGCATCTTTAAGGTAATTTTATGTTTTATCAGAAATTCTCCGCAAAGTGAATCACTCTTCAGCGATACTATTTTTATTTTTTAATGATAGTCGTCATTTGGAGTTGTTCTTAATTTAGGATTTTCGAGGGCTGATCGATAAGTAATGTGTATTGTACCACAACGCGATAACACTTTGCACGATTTCGTGGATGATGATACTCGCAAAAAGCTCTATTCAATGCCTTTCCACGGTATAAATATGAGGCTTTATTTCCACATAGTTTTAAACTTATACCCATTTCAATAGAGCCAGTCGTTGACCACTGTTGTAAATATGGTTGGGAAATGGATTGAGAATATCGAAGAAAATAGAATTTATATAAACGTTTGCACAAAGCTCGGTTATTCGGTAATGTATATTTTTACAGAATTGGGGGGAAGGTTATAGGTCTGATAAGCTATCTTTTGAGACAGTTCGTAGGCGGTGAAAGAAATTTTTGAGTGGCACAGAATCCGTCAAAGATGCAGCAAAATCTGGCCGACCTGTGACTGTAACAGGCAAAGCAAATGTCTCAAAAGTCAGGGAAATAATTGAAAGTGATGGCAGGTACAAGATACGTGACATTACCAAACCTGTTGGCATATATCGCGAGTGCATTTTATTTAGAAGCGTATTTTGAAAGTACGAAAGATTTCTGCACGGTGGATACCGCATATTTTGACAGATGACCAATAGCAGGTGCGAGTACAAACCGCTAAGCAATTGCTCAAAATATTTCCCAAATTCAATCAAAGACAACTTGCAAACATTGTTACTGGTGACGAAACATGGATTCACTATTTCGAACCAGTAAGAAAATTTGGAAACAAAATATGGCTAACTAAACACGGTAGAAGGCCTGTAGTTGCCAAAAGAAAAATAAGCACAAAGAAGGTTCTTTATTGCGTATTCTTCTAAGATGATGTTATAGCCGTACTAATTCTGGTGCCGAAGACCAAAAGTGTTACAAGTCGGTACTACCGAGATGTTACATTAAAAAAGCTCACCAAATATCATCATAAACGACGCCCTGTGTCAGAATTTAGGCATATTCATCTAATTCATGATAATGTTCCATCACGTACATCTTAGCTTGTGAAGCAATTTTTGAAGTCGGAGGTTAGCGTCTTGCCACACCCACCATACTCTCCAGATCTAGCCCCATGCAACTTTTTCCTTTTGCCAAAGCTTTAAAATTTCTTACCTGGTCGTTATTACAAGTCCCAACAAGCCCTTGGGTCAGTCAGCAGTCAGTGCCTCAGAGGTCTACCTAAATCAGCGTACCGTGACGCATTTCAGAAATGGATTCAGAGCTTGAAATTATGTAGCATTAACCTTGCCCCCTATAAAATGAATACAACACACTAAACATTGCTTGACAGCCAGCCGTACGTGCAGGATGCCGTTGTTTATTATGTGTAACAGATAGCGTTAAACCATTCGTGAAAAACTGACAACCGATAATATATATACACGAACTATATGCAATATCTCCCCAAATATACATCAGGGCCGGCCAGGAAAAACTAGAGATAAAAAGATCGAAATTTCCCAAGAAAAACTCTAGAAACATGTGTCCGTTGCCAAGTGCCGCTGGATGCAAGGAGTTTGTGAACGGACCTCACAAAATAACAGTTTGCAAACATACTATACATCAAAAACGTTATTTAAGTTTGTTAAACTCGTGCAGTACGGCGACTAGAGTGAAAAACCTAACAAAAACCGCTCTTAAAACCCCTTACTAAGCAATTCTATTGGTCAATGCATGAATACCCTTCATGGAACATTCCATTATATATAGGCTATACCATTTTAAATACACACAGTGAATACAACATTTTACTATCGAAACGCGGGAAAATATAATTTCAAACCGCGGAGAATACTTTGAAGGGATGTAATGTTCATTTCACTATTTGAGCCGAATGTTTTTTGACATATCGTACAATACACATTACATATCGAACAACCCTCGTATATACTGTGATATGATGTTTTTCACAGTACATTATCCTCTGGACTAAGTAGCTTGTCTGCGCTGGTGTGGCAGGACTTTGTTAGACCTCACACAAAACCAATGTCCGAACTGAAAGCCACTATCATCGCTAAACTATCAGGTGAAGTAGAAAACAAATATAGCTATATATAGTCATTGCATGACTTCTTGGGGAACAGTCAAACTGTTGTCTCGAAGTAAACTTGGAAACTGTTGAAATGGCCGAGCACAACATATTCCCAAGGTCTTCTCTCCTACCGAGGGACCACAGCTGAATAGTACCCGAGACGTCATGCAATAAGTACTTTATTACCAAACCAGATATCATAATTCTTCAATTCAGCAACAACAAAAACTTGCAAATACAATATCGACCTTTGGTTATTTATCTTCTCTAAAACGTCGACCATATTGAAAGTGAAACAATGTCTTGGACATTGAACGCTTGAAAACTGCTGAGACGCTTAAATCATGTAAATATTTCATTCTGTAATAGGAAAGCAGTTTTACTGTTTAACCTAATCAAAACCAGAGAAGCAGTTCGAAATGATTAACTACAATTTATGTAATATAACCGAGCACACAAATCTATTTATAGGTCACTGACCCTGTAAATTCATCGACCAACTTACAACAACACTTGTCAAAGCGATCAAAATCTTTTACAACTCTAACAAGAATCAATCTGACTCACGCGTCAAAGATATTTGGCCACAGAAGATGAAATAAATAAGTTGATTTTTTTTTTCATTTAAACCTTTTTAGAGATCGCATCACGCTGACGATATGCGATTGCATTTTGCATATTTTTTCAGGAAGAAAAGTTATTTGTGAAGTCATTCTTTTTATTAAGATATCTTAATTACAGTAGTAAGCAAATTAGTTACTAAAAACAATTTTACGCCAAAGGATAATGACTTTAAATGGCATATATGTACATGTTCATCTGTATACGTTCAATAAAGTTTCGATTGTCTGGAATCGATTCCCTTTATCACCTCAAGACCACTCGAAGATATTATTAGTTGTGTAAATCCGCAAAATAGTCTTGAATCCACAAAACCTGCCCACTCTTTTTTGTATCTAATGAATGGATATTGATTAAATAAACTGAACTCGAAACAAACGCAGTACAAATTGACAATTCTAATGTTTATTACATATGATTATCTCAGGCGATTATACAACTGTTAACAATAACTTCAATCCCTAAGGTCATCTTTAAAAAAAATTTGTGGAATTGCCGCCTGGGGGGGGGGGGGGGGGTTAGAGGGGGAAATTTATTTCTTTTTTTTTTTCTTTGAAATTAAAATATACAACCAATCATCATTTAAGTTGATTTTGAAATTGATAATAAAAATCACAATATAAAATGGTGTACATATTTATTTTCCAGATTTTTTTCCTTTAATTTCTGAAACAAACAAGCCAAAAATAGCTGTTCAAAATGTTGTGATAAAACACTCAAAACTGTGACGAGGGTGACGTTCTAATCAATAATTCGCTTGCTATTGTGAAGATCTCTTTCCACGTATTTTGAATATTAAAACTGTAAATTCCATTGCTGACTTTCACCTCATTATCTACGCAACGCACAAAGGGGTGGACACTTTCAGGGTTCTCATTAAGAGCCGGCACCCAACGATCTCTCGCCTCCTACTTTGAGTAAAATCGCCACCTACTTTCTATAGTTAAGACAAAAAATGTCATTCTATATTAATTCAATGAAACGCTGATGTCGCGGTACAGTTGACAAGTAAGCCATTCTAAAAAGACTATTTTCCGGTTTTGTTTTCAGTAAAGTGACTAAACATTGGTCTGATATTTGGCGGTGAAGGGCTGCAAAATTTAGACCTATGCTCCGCGCATACGGCCTTGAGCATGGAGGGATCTTTAACGTGCCACACCTACTGTGACATGGGTTCTTGGCTTTTACGGTCTCATCCAAAGGACTGTCCTATTTAGTCGCCTCTTACAAGCAAGGGGTACTGAGGATCTATTCTAACAACTCGGATCCCCAGGGGGTAATAAAGTTACAAAATTTTTAATCGATCGAGCAATAAACAAATCTATAAATAATTTTGTGAATAAAATTTTTCCAGCGGGAATAATTTTAATGAGCTGAGCGGCAATTCAAAACAAACGATAATTCCATTTTGGCCTAATCAAGTACGTGTTATATTAATTTTGGAAATTTTGAAAAATGCATTTACATCAATCCCGCACAAACCCATGCTCAATTTGAAAACCCATATCAGAACACACCGCGCTCATGCGTGGCCTGTAATCATACAAATATCAGAGACGTACACAGAAGTACAAGTACACACATCATACTCAGGTTGACAGTCGTGGACTAGTTTCACGGCTCTATCGCACTAATAATCTCAAATCTACCGTTTCAGTACCACAGTACCGATTGTTGAGAATTTACATGATGAAAGAATGTCATACGAATTAAATTGCACCATAAATACTTCAACGATCTAGTGACTTTCTGCACTTTCACCGACGAGCGAATTGGGAAGTACGTCCATTTACGTTACCTCCAAAGTTCAGACTCGCTTGCAGACAAACTCGCATGGGATAATCCCCCGAGAAGCTTTGTTGAAAGTGACGCCACAATACCCACAAAAATGAAAACAAAACAGCTGATACAGCGACATTTTAGATACGTCACTTATTGTGACAATAGTCACTCTTTAAATCTCACTGGATACGTACTAAACTAAGGCTCTAGAATGGGTCAGGAAATACCCGAAATCTGTGAAGAATTATTTGTCATTTTTAACATGTGCAAAGATATTGATTGCATCCTTGAATGTTCTGATTTGTAACACTATAGTTGTGATGTTCCATCTTTCTTCTAGTTGTCGTCTTTGGATGCATGGCCGTTGCAGTTGCTTTCCTTGTTTCAACCATTGGTGGAACTCTAGTACAGGTAAATATAATCTGGAGATCCCATTTATCTACAGAGGTTTGGAAATAACTTAAAGCTATCATGTGTTCTGAATTTGAAAAAAAAGAAAGAAGATACAGTAAACGCTATTTCAAGATAAATCAAAATAAAGAAATCTTTGAAATTTCAGATTACAGGAACTATACTTTCTACAATAGGAGGGCCATTAACAGGAATATATCTCATTGGCTGTTTCTGTCCGTGGGTTAACGCAAAGGTAAATATTTTATCAGGCACATCATTTCAACTTAAGAGGCACTTCCTCAGTCTATATTCCTTAATTTGAATTTTCTGTAGGGAGCTATGTTTAGCTGCATAAGTGGAGTAGCATTAGTAGGTTGGATTGCTACGGGAATGTACCTATCCACAGGAATCAAGAGAACCCTTCCTCTTCCGCCGGCCCCTACAGACAAATGTTATGATCCTTCCTTTGTTGCCAATGCTAGCGACTGGATGACGAATTCCACATTAGAAACCATGTTTTCCACCATAATGACCACGGAAGCATCTGTCCTTGTTGAACCAGTGGAGCCGTTGGTTTTTATTTTTATCGCCCCAGCATTAAATAGTCGGGGACATATAGTTTTTCTCCCGTTCGTCTGTCTGTCTTTGAGGAGAAAAGTTAGCACTGCTTTTAACTCTTGAACTTTGGTATTCAGGATGTGATCCTTTCTCTTAGAAAGCTTATTGTACCCCAACAATCACACTGACGTCGATTCAACATTAAGTCAACTAAATTTCAACGTTGAGCTAAAGTTGAAAAATGGGTTGGTGGAAATTAAAATAACGTTGAAATCTAACGTTCAATTAATGATGACATTTGTTGAACGTTGGTTGTATATATCCTTGATATTTAAAATATAGTCCTTCTTCTTCTAAAACATCTTCAACGTTGAACAATCGTCTTGATCTCAAGGGTTGCTTCAACGTCGAAAAACCACAGCAAGCTCTATATCAAAACGATTTGCAACTTGAGTGTTGTTTCAACGTTGACACCTTTGTGCCTGCTGTGAAGGTTCTAAGTATGACGCCACTTCGACTCTGACCGTTAGTTATCTAAGACTTTAGCATTGCTTATATATTATCAAACTTTTGAATTACAGGTAAAAGGACATTTATTGGATAACTATTTGCGACGATACCATCACAATGCATGTTTCATATGATGGTTGATTGATTGATTATATATTGTTTAAAGTCCCGCTCGAGATTTTTTTCACTCATATGAAGACGTCGCCATTCTCGGTGAATGACTGCAAAATGTTGGCCTATCCTCGGCGCTTAAGGCTGACGGAGGGATATTTATCGCGCCACACCTGCTGTGACATGGTCCTCGGTTTTTACTCCTCATTTAGTAGCCTCTAAAGACAAGAAAAGGGTACTGAGGACCTATTTCAACCCGGATTCCCACGGGGTCATGTGATGGTATTCGATTTTGTCACTGTAGGTTTTTCTGGAGGTGTTCGTGTTTCACAATAACTTTGATATTTTTGTTTGTTTGTCTCGTGGACTAAAATATTTGTAGTCTTACATTTCTCTGTTAACATAGGAACAATTAACTCCAAAAATGTGAAACTTTAGTGATATAATATCGAATAAAAAGCTTTAATTTCATATCATTTTCAAGTTTATTACGCTAATACGACCGAAATTTCTTAGCAAAATAAATTAATCAGATAGTGTTTTTAAAGTCAATGAGCATATGTAGAAATGTCTGTATACTGAGCTTTCTGATATGTTTCAGGAAAGGCCTTGATCAGTTGTATTCAATCTCCTACACACTCCTAAGTATCGTCGGATTGATCAACAGTGTCATTTCGGGAACTATTTTCAGTTTCCTAACTGGTATCTTTTCTTTGTTTCTTTTCTTAACGCCACCTGATGACACGACACAATCACACATTTTACAGTGGAATATGGATTAACGGAAAAATACATTAGAGTACACTTACACCGACAGAAGCATGTCTTTTCAAGTACAGTAGGTCACTTATTTCACGAAACTTTATTTTCGCGTGATACAATGATGCATTCATTAACGAGACATAACTTTCGCGAATCATTATGTATTCCTTAAGTCTTCAATTTGCAGGATTTTATTCGCGAGAACTAAACTTTTACGAAATTACCCGTAAATAATATTCTCTGCGAAGAAAATGTGATTTACCGTATTCATATAGAAAGAGTATTATGTTTTTGTGATTTTATAGCTCTTATCCAAATCATTGAAAAGTCTTTCGACGATGCGTACAATTTTCATAAGCTGAATAAAGCAAATACAAATACACAATTAGATGTCGTATTATTTTTCTTCTGTGGTAGTTTTTTATCTGAGCCGAAGGCTCAAGTAAATTTTCTGATCAAATTGGGTCCGTCGTTGTCTGCGTTATTGTTGATGTCGTCAGTTTTTGTCAGAATTTACTCCTTCTCGGTTGATGGATAGTTTAAAGTAAATTTGGCACAAAATAATTTTTGAATAAAGAGGACTGAAGTTTGTTCAAATGAAAGGACACACCCGCTTTAAAGGGGAGATAATAAATAGATATGAAAACTTGGATGTTAAATTATACAAAAAAATTTCAATGGTCTGATTTTATCGAAATTTGGCACAAATTATACTTGGGTGAAGGGAATTAAAGCTTGGTCAAATGAGGAGCCATTCTCTCTTCAAAGTAAAGACCATGGAAATCATGGAAAATCGGACGTTTTTTTTTATTTTGAATTTCGAGAATTATTGTCGATATCTACCTTTGGCACCAAACATCCTTAAGGGAAAAAGTTTTCAAGTTGTGTAAATAAAAGACCCCTTTTCAAGGGGGAGATAACAAGGAAATAGTACAAATGAGGTACACTTACATGTAGCAAAATTATATCTCTTTTTCTACTGAATCAATGGAAATAAATTACAAAATTTAGCGTTACCATATATATACGTAGTGTACATTCTAGTTTGTTCAAATAATAGCACATAGATTTAAAATAAGAGTACTAAGGGAATTTGAAACTCTCATAGGAATGTGTAAGGAAGCCACTTCAAAATCTTCTCTGAAGCAGCAAGACGACGGTATGCCAAGTGAAACTGAAAGCATCTTCATGTACATTCAGTTTTATTCAAACTGAATACTTACATCGATGCATCTTGTATACAAGATACAAGTGTGGGCCATGCCAATGTTAATTCTTTAATGAAACTGAACAATCTACGGCACTCTTTGTGGGGGAATTATAAGGGATAGCCACAGATATTTTGTCTTAATTACCTTCATTATGTATAAGACGGTAAAAATCATTAATTGATTTCTTTAGTGTATTCAAACTGTGTCGGTCCAGGGTCATGATTGAGCAACAGTGGGGTTTAGACATAGTTAAATCTCAGAAACTAAATAGTTCAGTTTGAGAGCGTTTTTATTATTACTCTTGTTCTACAATAAGAATAATTATTCATATTGATCTACAAATTTTGATCAAGTGTTCATTTTATGTTACCATATGGGATCAAGGTTATAATTCTAGTCATCTGTAGAGTTAATTTGACCCAGCTGGTGAGCAATGTGGCCCATGAACCTATTTTTACTGTAATATGAACATATCTGTCATTTATCACGATTTGACATTCATTCATCATTTGCCGTAGGTTACACAAAGCCAGAGGAATCGGACCCACGATATTTAATATCCCTAACAGACGAATTATTCTTCTTTATTCCGGAGTGGATCAGAAAACCACTACGATTTGGATATAATTATGACAGAGCAAAGGTACCTCAGTTGATATCTATCCATAGAGCGAAGACACGTTAGAAAATATTAATCTATGATAAAGTTCATATCAAAACATATAGTGAGATAGGATACGTTCTATAGTTGATCTGCATCTATAAATCAAAGAGGTAGAGCTAAGTACGGTATTATATGGTCGAATGATTTTGAAAGATCCTCAAAACTAGAGCGTTATATTCATCTACACGTGCCTTCGAGGTGAATAAAACATTTGATTTATCCAACATTTGGCCGAAAATATATTGGGTATATTAAAATCTATACGATTGATTATTTTTTGATCACTAAATAAAATTCCATATTTCTACTCACTTTCTACCACGTCTTGCATTATAATTGTAAGCACTGCAGCAACTTTTTTTTTTAATTATAGTGAATTATAGTAACATCGAACCCGATCTAAAGATCACCGATCGGAAATTGTTTGATAAGTTCTGGTAGCCTGTGAAGATGTTTTAAATTATTTAATCATACGAAAAACTCGCGTTGCATAGTTCATATCTGCATACAAGTGTTCAAATCTGCCAACCAGGTATCGCTTCGTAGGCTCTTGTAACCAGTTCATTCAATCATATGATAAATCAATTATTGACATTTCCTCGATCAGTACGATACATCAGATACCCTAGAAGTATAGTATTCACCTTACAATCCGAGTTTAGAAAATATTATATTTCTCGGGTATCTAAAAAATCGTATTGACCTCAATAATTCAATATTGTCTAGTACACACAATTATCTATAATGCTGTATTATCTATGCATAATATCTGGCTCCTTTTGTACCTCAGTTATACAGTGTATATCATTCTGTTTTAAATTTTCAAATAGGCTTACCAGGAAAAAGAATTCACTGAAATAGAACTCATAAGTGATAAGATACACAATTTCGCTAATGTGACTATCACAGTAAGTCCTGAGGAAGAAGAAACAAATAAGATTAACGGTGTGGGCGAACTCTTAATAGAGGCTCCACAGTTAGAGAGTCCGGCCGCTGACAATGATGATACTGTAACGGGCGCCACACCATTGGTCGGAGAGAAGGGAGATGCATCACACAATAACAGTGAAGAGGAGGAAACTAGCGCTCTTCTAACCAAGCACGGACAACTATAACATATATGGTGGAGTGGATTAGGTTTTTAAGCAATCAGTTATGTCTGGTGTAGAGGAAGTTTAAATAAATTGGTTTTAAATATATTTTGAAATATCATAGCATGTATGTTTGAATTTTAATGAATATCTCTAAAGGGATCAATTTTTTCATTATTCATATGAAATTCAAATGCATGCATAACGATTTATGTACAACAGTGATAGAACTGGGATACAAATGATACAACAGCGGAGGAAATTGAATCTTGTAGTTAACTGGAAAGGTTCATTCATGTTCTCGAATGCATGAATGATGACTTTAATTACATTTAGGGACAAAAAATCGGATTAATCTCATAGCGCCACACAATTAACTATCGCAAACCTATGAATTTGTATCGTAGCACCAAATCAACAAATAAGTGAAGAAAACGAACAGCGATCAATCTCATAAATCTTATAAAGAATATAAATTAAGAATAGGGCGAAAGCAGACACCTGTACATTCGAAAAGTGGGATCAGGAGCCAGGGATGAGTAAGCATCCTTGTTGACCGGTCACACCGTCTTAAGCCATATATCGTGGCGTCGATGACCTAGTGGTTAGGCTGTTAGACTCTCAACCGAAAGGTTGTGGGTTCGAGTCCTGGCCGCGGCAAGACCGACATTGTGTCCTTAGGAAAGGCACTTTACACGAATTTCCTCATTCCACCCAAGTGTAAAAGGAGTACCTGGCTATAGACAGTGAAAGATATTGTTAGAATGTTAGTGCTCTAGCGCCTTAACGGCAGCTTGCATTGAGCTTGCATTGAGAAAGCTCTGAAATGTTCGACGGTCTGCTGGGGTAATAATGTATTGTGGAGCGCTTTGAGCGGCATATGCTGAAAAAGCGCTATATAAAAACCAATTATTATTATTATTATTATATCATATCGTGATCGAGTGAACGTAGTAATCTGTAGTTAAAACCATACCTAACAAATGGACAGCATTCGGTCTAGTGATAGCTTGAATTTGCAAATTAGATCGTTAAAACATAGAATTTGCAAAATGCCGACTACAAATGAGATTGTTTAAATCCCTAAACCATCAATTTACTTGTCAGTAACTGCCTCGATTTAAAACCTGATCATAAGCAGAACATATCCTAACGTATTGAATCAGTTGAAAGACACAGATACCTAATCCAGCTGATAATGGAATATTGCTGCTTAAGTGTAGAGATTTGGCGATGGAGAAGCTAAAGTAATCTCAATCATCATAAATTTGTGTTGTTAGTTTACAGTTTTCATCCGTGTTCAATAATATATCCAAATACGAAGCAGATATGGAAGACTCTGGTGTATTTTGTTTCGAGTTTACTAGGATAAATCAAATCGACATGAATGAAAATGAATACTGTTGATGGATAAAATGTCGATATATCTAAATGTCGACTTGAAGGTCACGGCAAGAGATTTCTTTTTCTCGTGTAGAAGCTTTTGATTAAATTCTACTTTATAAGAATACAAATATAGGTCGGCTAATAATGGAGCACAATTCGTGCTCATGGGAATTACAATAGACTGTTGGAAGACCTGATCATCAAAGTCTTCGAAAATTTTGTCAATAAGGATCTCCAGCATCTCTTTAATATCAACGTCAGAGTTGTGTTTATAGTACTGAGCAAGATATGAATTTTCGTGTTACATTTTTATTAAAGAAACAGCAGACAGTCTTTAATTTATGGTGAGGAGTGGTCATACAAGTGTTGAAAACTCGTATGCTTTGATAGTGTCGATTTGGGGAATGTTTTATTATTTTAAATTTACTTACGAGTTCCTTTGAATTTTGAGAATCCACATTCGATTCGCACCGTGTCTTGCATACGGTATGTTGTGGCATAATACTTCTGAAGCTTCTTCTTTACAACAGTTAATATTTTCAATACAATACTTCTTCGGTGTTAATTTGAGACAGAATGTCTTCCAGAAGATTAGTAGGAACATTATATACTAATCATTAAAGCTTACTTAATCTCTCCGTAGTCGGAGGATTTCCTTTGGAATATACTAAGTCTGCAGGCTGTTTAATATTAGACACATTGACTCAGAGATTCATACCTCAAGTTTAGGTTTGGTTTGCGCTGCTCCCATGAAGCTCGTAACTTGTCCGTATCTTCCTTGACGTGCGGCCTTCGTACTACGGCAGGCGGTAACTGACACAACGGCTCTGTGACCTTCACGTATTTGTTTAGTTTCAAGTTATACATTTTTTTTAATCGTAAGCCAGTAGACTGTCCACATATTATTAAACGTTCTCCGTACGGTCATTTTGCAGAAGAAGTGTGCTGATCAGACATCATATTTTAAAGACATTGGAGAAAATATTAATGTTATGGAGATTGTAGTCTCGTGGGACATTCGAGCGGCTGTTCCACGGGAGTCGCAAGGGCTTCGTGTGATTTCGCTTGGACTGTTGTAAAATTGCACAGTGTTCGACTAATATCCGCACAGTCATCGTACAGATTTAGCTCGGCTTCTTAACGAGGGTGGCACACAGTGTACATGTACTTAACGTGAGCGTTAAAACCGTAGTCTATAGACTCTTACGATGCCCTCAAACGAACATAAAATACTCGGCGTCCTTGACAAACATAAACCAGGCTTTACTGAGGATTGTTTATTTTTATTTGTTTGTTTTACATCCCTTCGAGAATATTCCACTTATATAGAGACTTCACAAGCTGTAAGTGGCATACCATAATTCTACGCTTAGCGCTTAGGGCCGTAGCAGAGGGTTCTTTAACATGCCAACGCCTGCCGCGGTTTTAAGGTCAAATACTAAAGACCCGCGATGCCGAGTATTTGGCGAAGGAAAAATATCTATCTATTCTTACGTCTTAGCTTTGTTACGACCACGGCATGAGCGACCTCGCATTCACGAAGCGCACTCGCTAACTAACCACTGCGCTACCGCAACCGAATTCCTGAAGATTGTTAAAAAATATTTATACCTTGTTGTGATGGCTTTCTATAGTCACATATAAAATGTATGCTAATCTGACATATGTGAAAGGAAACCATTATGACTGATGATTGATTGATTATATATTGTTTAACGTCCCGCTCGAGAATTTTTCACCTATATAGAGACGTCATCATTGCCGGTGAAGGGATGCAAAATTTAGGCCTCTACTCGGCGCTCAGGGCCTTTGAACAAGGAGGGATCTTTATCGTGCCACACCTATTGCGACACGGGACCTCGGCTTATGCGATCTCATTCGAAGGGCCGCCCCATTTAGTCGCCTCTTACGACATGCAAGGGGTACTGAGGACCTATTCTAACCCAAATTCCAATGGAATCATATTTAGCATGTGACATTTGGGATATATGCTACATATCTATCGAATTATGAATTGAATGTAAATTATAAAGTTTTGAATAGATCATTTCATCCCTGATTAAAATTACATGTGTGAAATGTTTGAACAACGGATCTTTATCCATAGAGTATCCGAGGATGAAGGGTGTGCGGTGACATGGTCAAACAACATTAAATATATATTCTCTCGTATTACATCCGTCCATAAATGGGGACGCCGGTAGGAGACACGTATTGATTATGTAATACTCCTAAAATGCTGGTTTATTCTGCTTCGTTTTAAGTATCATGCCTATTTTTATGCTATTTAGTCGGTTCGAGGCCTTTTCAGTCCACGTCTCTCGTTTACTGCATCATAAAAATTACTTACTTAGTTTTTGAAATCATGTAATCAGTGGTGTTTTATGTCCACGAATTTATTTAGCAACTAAAAATGAAACCCGAAGATGTAAAGTTTGCATTTTTCAGATGAAGAGCAGCTATTGCGATTGATTCAGAAAATGACAAATATATACAAAGATAGCAGAATTAAAAACGTAATGATACAACAGTGAAGGAAATTGGATCCTGTGGACTCGCATGACAAGTTCTCGAAAGCATGACGACTAAGCTTGGGGTAACACATCTCTCGAAAATTCCATTACAATTAATACGTGTTTGTGTAAGTTACCCATAGAGCCACGCACGGTAAGTCTTCCTGGTCGAGTTATTAATTATTAATTTGAGACTGCTTGTCTCCCCATGGATTATCATCTGTACAACATGTCTATTATGAAATTCTACTTAATCTTGCCGCAGTAAGAGGATTGTCTTTAGGATACGAGAAAAAGCTGGCTGTTTAAAACTGAACTCGCGTAAATAAATCTCTAAATCTCACTCTCTCTCTCTCTCTCTCTCTCTCTCAAAAAAAAAAAAAAAAATAATAAAATAAAATCCGATATCCGCTGTCTGTCCTAATCCTATACCCTACCACTATTGTATGTATGTTGTCTGTATTCCTGTACATTCAAAGGTTGAAAATATATAAATCTGATATTTGTGAAGGGAAAAAAATACCACTAATAATAAGGTAAAAACGAACAAAATTAGTTTAAAAAAACAATTTGATTGATAACTTAATCATGTTGATTTTTTTTATATTCTAATGTTTCATCATTCAATTGCGTTGTGTTTCTGGTCCAATTAGACAATAGCGAATTTACATACTATTATTCAACAGAAACTTCTGTTGTAAAATCTTTGATATATGATCAAGACGTCCACAAAATGATTGAAACAACAGCATATACCATGAAGAAAATGAACTTACATTTCTACACATGCTCTCTATACGAGGATTGTCACAGAAAATATTTCATTTTTTTTTTTAAATTTGTCCATTGTTGGTAAATTATATTTTTATTATTTTGCTAGAGTATTAATAAGGTTGTGATGTCATATGCATATGATAACTATATTTTAAAGGTGTTATAAAATACTGGTGGTTGGCTCACAGCAATATTTCACTTCTGAAAGTATAAATGCTATCGATGTTTTGTCCATTACCAGATTTTATGATACGTAATGTGACAAAATTTATTATCTATAAAAACTATATGATTTGGGATGCTAATCCGCAAAGGATCATTGTGACGCTTTACTTAAATGCCAGTTATATTACGTCAAACGCTCACGTTCAAACATTTTGTCAAAAATGATGATGTCGAGCGACAGTGCGGCGCACCGAATCATCATTCCGTATACCGTGTTGAATGGTACACTACTTCTACACAGACGAAAAAGAGACAGAACGCTCGTTTCCCGGACACTGGTATGTACCTGGCACGAAAGGTTCCCAAAACCTGGACTGGTGATCAGATGGAATAGGCTTTAGGGTTAACAAAAAGTGACGAAATCTGAAACACCGTTATATGACAAGATCGCCGTTTAATTAATTGGGTATAAAATTTGTGAAATAATTGTGTTTGGATCTTATGTTCAAAAGATTTTGTCTCATATTTTGATGACTAGAGTATGTGATACTGGTTTGGAAATGCGTCTAATTCACCGGTTTAAAACGACACGAGGTCTGTGTATCACAGGGTGGGCGTTACTTCCATGGGTAGGGTTTGGGGTAAGAAGAAATGCAAATTTTAACAACATTGCGTCTGTCTAGTGCCGACAGCTTTACCGAAATAAAAATGTTATTTACTGAAACATTAATCAAATTTTTTAGGGGAAAAAATCGTTTTTGATATGCCAATTTTTAGCAACTAAAATATTCAAAATGTTAGCATTTTTCTGGGACAACCCCCATGAAATGTGCCATTGTTGTAAATGTGTTTTGATAACATTATATATTAAGAATGCGTTACCAAAGCATTTTCCCCCAAGACGATCGTATGTTTGTGATTTTGAGTAAAATGTGTGTAGAATGTCTCTTACACGAATCTGCACGTAATCCTCAGACGACGAAGAAGTCTTCCCTTCCAAATGGCCGCTAAATAATATATACCATAGTCTAAAACAACTGATAAACGTGTCCTCGTGTAACGATGTATACAAAACCTCTCATGTTTGTTTGTTTGTTTTACGTCCCGTCGAGAATTTTTCACTCATATTGAGACGTCACCAGATATAGGTGAAGTACCACAAATTTAGACCTATGCTTAGCGCTCAGGGCCGTAGCAGTGAGGGTTCTTTAACGTGCCAACGCCTACCGTAACACGGGACCTCCGTTCTTAAGGTCATATCCGAAAGACCCGTGATTCTCACTTCTAAATGCTGAGCGTTTGGCGAAGGAGCAATCACTACCTATTTTTCGTCCTAGGTTTGACGCGGCCAAGGCACGAGCGGGGCTCGAACTCATGACCTCTCGGTTACGAACCAAACGATCTAACCACTGAGCTACCATTAGTGGTAAAAAAAAAACAAAGATAAAAATCTATCATATTTTTGAAACAGACTAACCATGTTAGCATCATTTTTTTATTAATACTTTGCCTTGTACTGAAAATGCCCGAGTCCTTGAAGAAATTTGCAGTATCTATTTAAGAATATATGCCAGTCCATAAAATGACGTCACTTCGTATTCATTACGTTTTGTGACAAGCCTCGGTGTGTAAGATCCTGTGGAATGTTTGATTAAATGACTGTTTTAGTTCTCACAAAGGTATCCAGTCTTGGCGGCTGAGTCATCGCCTGATGGAATGGAAAACAAAAAGGTGATTGTATAAACATAATGTAGGAAGTGGGATAAACGTGTGTAGCACATCATAAATTATCTTTAAAATAAAAGAACATCTTTATTTTGAACACGAAATATCATATTTGATGTAGTATTGAGAAACCTTCAGCTTGATATTATATTAATATATTTTACATTAATCATTAGTAGATATATTGCAATAATACATTTTGATCAGTAACAGAAGCAAAAATAAATAAATATATAAATAAATAAATAAATAAAAGCCGCGCAAGAAACACACCGACACCTGCTGAATTTATTTGTTTGTTTGCATGTTGTTTTGATCTCCAGTTCGAGAATTCTCCACTCATGTAGAGATGTTGGTGAAGTACGACAAATTTAGACCTATGCATGGTGCTCAATGTCATAACATTAAAGGTCCTTTGTCGTACCAAAGCCGGTTCTTAAAGTCATATCCGTAAGACCCTTGAGTTTTTCGCGTCTGACTCCGGAACTCTAAAACGTATAGACGATTTCACTTTTCGTCCAAGCCTCACCTTTAGAGAAGAGACAAATAGTGAAAGTGAGACTTGGATCAAAAGTAAGTTCGTCTAGGTTTTATGTCTCCGGAACCAGATGCTGGGCGATTGAAGAAGGGACAGTTGTTGAATTATGGTACTGCTCCTGTATGCCATATGCAAACACATAAATATGCTTCACAATTTAATGCTAGGCAAAACTTATTGATACAACCACACCGAGGCGTTACATACCCCACTGTGTATCCTCGTTTGTATACCTTTTAAAACTGTTTCGATTTTATCAGTCTAGCAAAACAACTCATATGCTACATATCATATTTAGATAGAAAAATATAGAAAATATTTTAAAACATTCACAATTTTGTCGACACGAGCATTTAGCATAATTACACTAAATTGCAAAGAATATACAAACTTTAGACGACTCACCTCTAGGCGGTACCTCTTATACTTTTGTCCCTCAGATGATAAAACTTCTCTGAATTCTGGTTTGTCGCTTTTCCGTGTACGTTTCAACCAATCAGATAAGTGATCATTTAAATCCGCCAAAACTCGCGTGCTTGTTTCTAACTCTGGTAGAGAATTGTCGGTAATGTAGTACACTCCCATTGTTTTCAGAAAACTTCGAATGTTTTCCTCTTCCTTGTCATAACTTCGTGAGTTGAATGCTCCATAAAAATACTCCTTGTTCCTTTCCTGTTTGCTTTTGGATTTCCTCACATTACGTGAACGCAGCTGTCTCAGCGAGTCGGGGTCCCTGAGTTTAAGCGTAAAGTACTTAAGCAAGGAAGCATTATGGAGGGATAATTGAGTCCTGTGTATATAGAGATACAATCGAGACACCATTACACTTTTCAGTAGGTCTATACTTCGGTTTGCCGACTTCTTCATGAACAAACGTTGGTAATTTCCTATACTGAGCGATAACAATTCGGTCCTCCGTGTGACGTTTGCATTTTCCATGTATGATTTTAATCCCAGTAACGTTTCTGTCGCACCTTTGAAAACAAAAATAGAAAGAAAAAAAATAATATACATGCAACAAGTTTTTTTCAATCAGTAACACAGAATGCTTGAAGCACGTACCAATTATTTCATTTCCACCCAGAAGACACATTTGAAAATGTTTATGAGACATCTTCTTCTGGCGCAGAGACTCAGAAGGCGTGATATTGACGGGGATTTCTCTGTAACAGGTCCAGATATTCAGATACATAAATGTATCATGTATAAAAACTGAATGAAGTAAAAACTAAAAAAATTTCTTCAATTAAGAACCCCAGTATATGAGTATACTATAGGTGTTATTTCTTATGACAACCACAGCATTAATTAGTAAATTTGAATTTCTTGTATCAACAATTAGTTTAGTAAAATTAGTTAGACAAACAGCAAATAAACCCCATGTCTTTTGTGACAATGGAGTTTAGACACATGGACAATACACACGGTAACCGAGAAGAGATTGTGTTATTGACTAAACTCCAACTGTCTTGAGTATGGATATTAGAAAACCCCATGAAAGTATTGGAAATTCTATTTAGTGTTATAAATAAAGAATTGAAACATTACATAAAAGAACACCTAATGAAGATCTGCAATTACTGTGACGTAGAGGCCAATCAACAGTGATCATAGAATTGTGAGTGTATAGACGAAAATCAGTGATGTAAAACACAAGTTACGTGAGAAGTCATTACTGAGCTACATGATCTCACACGTTTTGTACCTTTGTCTTCCTACTGAAACCCTTCGTCTCCTGCAGAACGTAAAGCGATTGTTAAAACATATTATGATATGATATTTGAATCAAACAAGAATTGAAGTATTTTCATTTCATCGACCCCCTATGATCCAACAAGAATCGAATGCTCAAAATTTCAATGTCTAAAATGTCTAAAACTACAATATGATCTTTGAAGATAACGTAACGGTTTTCATACAATGGTATCTGACATCACTTCATAAATACTTAGCAGTTAAAGTTTTCATCATAATCGAACATCCCATTACAAGTCCGACCATTTCCGTTTCACCTAAATGTTCACGGGACACTCCTTATTGCTTCCTTACCAAGCTGTTTTGTCAATCGATGTTAAACTAATAATTGTGGAACAATACCGAACAGGTAAATGCCACGTGAACTTGTTATTGCGAATAAAGAAAAACATCTCCCAACCTCCTCCTACTCGTTAAGTGGATTTCTTAATTCGGGTTCTATGTTAAACGTTAAATGGAATGTTAAAGATACACGTCCATGCACGTATGGGTGGAATGACTTAAAACTGCGAATGAAACATCACAATAAAAGGCTAAAATATAACATAATTTTATGTTTAATTATTGCAGTTATCATCTTTAACTTCCATGTCGTTAAGTTATCTATTTTAATGCAATCCATGCATTTTAAGCAAATGTGGGTGGCTGAGTGTAAAGCATAAGATAATGCGTACGGAGGTAGGAGTTCCGGAAGTAAGCGTTTCATTTCCGTCCAAATTTCCGGATACTGTTCCTTGTAACCTGCCTGATCGATCAAAATCTCAACTTCTCCTCTGCAAAATAAATAAATAATAAAAATTAATGGAAAAAAAATATCATTAAAAAATTCAATTGTACTCCTTTTTTCTAAGTATATTTCTCAGTACCATTAATTAAATCTTACTCTGTAATTATATACAGATTTTCCACGGGTTGACCTTGTCGCACAATCGGACTTCCATAGAAATGAATTTCTCTTTTCAAAGATATTGCTAGAGACTTCTTCATTTTGGGAGACCAATACGAGAAAAGAGGGTTTGTATCCACAAAGACAGTTTTGTCGTGGAACTCTTTCTCCAAAACGTCGCGGACTGATCTGTTGTAAAGCGTCCTATCCACGACCATTAAATCAGTATCTTCGTCCACTACAACACTGGCTGTTCTCACACAGTCCTCTTTAATGAGAGCGATCTCGCCTACCGTGTTGCCCTCACCTGGAAGATGCGAAGAACACGTGTAATCATGAAACGCGACTCTTATTGTCATTGAAACTACTAATTAAACAAAATACTTAAATCGGGGTGTATAGAATTGGTACCATTCATCAAACCATCCTAAATGAATATCAAATACATTAAAGCAATATAAGCTGCCAAAATTGCAATTTTTTATAGTGGCATTAAAAGAGGTTAAATGAACGTTGATATGATTGTAAAAAAGAACTGCATCGAATTTCCTCTCTTATGTATCGTTTACACACCTTTACGTGATGAAAAATATATTCCTCGACATTCCGTTTGACCCTAACAATGGCAGCTGATTAATCGTCGGCGACAATCCCGAAGATAACCGATGTTGACACGAATGATTCTAATGCTGATCGGGGTGGATCGGGTTGTATCCGGGTCATTAAAATATGGACGGCGAGGTGAGATAAAATTCTAGTTACCATCATTATTTTGGCACTGTTAACGATGTTATATGTTTTTAAGTTATGATAGTATGTTTTTTAGTTATGATAGTTTTAAGGGATCGCTCGAAACATTACGCAAAATTCCAAAGTCGGCTTTCTCCCTCGCTTCGAACCTTTCGTGTCAGACATCTTTCGTGATTACCGGAAATATTGCTCTTGCGCATTTGATTTTGCCGAATGAGTTCAACTTTAGGTCATTGCATACGGAAATAATGTCGGGAAAATTAAGGTACGGGAAGACTTAATTTCAACTGTCGAACATTTTTGCATTTAATGCAAAAAATACAACATGTCAAAAGTTTAATCGATAAAATCAGTTATTAGAGGGTAGATGTTTACAAAATTTTCGATTAAATTTTAGGACCCCAAAATAACAATTTTGACAGCTTATATTGCTTTAAACAGAAATTAAAAAAAAATTCCTAATGGAATTTTCATCTTAAACCATCAATAAATTACTAAATGTCTGTATTTTTAACATACATACAACACATAGTATCTTCACGTGCTTCATCTTATTCTGTGCTTCACATCACTATGGTTACCTGATGTCCACACATGTTGTCCTAATGCTGCTCTGTCCAGTTTACCCTTTGATACCGCTTTCTCTATTGCCTGTTTAATTTCTTGGTCATTTTCTTTGTCTTGTAAAACATGAATTGACATTTTCCCGCGAAGAATGATATATAATCTGAAGAGGAATACGAATCAATGATTTAGAAAATTTTCATTCGACTGATAATGAAGAATATTCCTACCTCTAAACGATGTCAAGTTGAAGTGCAATATATATCAAGGAAAGGGTCATATATCTTTATTTTTAAGATTTTGATTCCAAACATTCAAATATTACAAATTTTAACTGTGGTTCGTTTTATGGTTTCAAAGACTAGACAAACTATTTTTCTCTACCATCAAAATGATCTTGTCCTACGAGATACAACCCTCTGACAATATAATGAAAAACAGACAAACCGTAATCAAACATATCTTTTGGGAAAGATTGATTGATTGATTATATATTGTTTAACGTCCCCCTCGAGAATTTTTCACTCATATGGAGACGTCACCATTGCCGGTGAAGGGCTGCAAATTTAGGCCTCTGCTCGGCGCTCAGGGCCTTTGAGCAGGGAGGGATCTTTATTGAGCCACACCTGCTGTGACACGGGGCCTCGATGTTTGCGGTCTCATCCGAAGGACCTCCCCATTTAGTCGCCTCTTACGACAAGCAAGGGGTACTGAGGATCTATTCTAACAACCCGGATCTCCTCGGGGCCTTTTGGGAAAGAACCCATTCTCTATCGTGTCCTCAAAGATACGGACCAGACAAGCAATGAAGAACAATGGTCACAGTGACCGTTCTGTATACCTTGATACACCTGCAGACATCAAGGCCCAAACAATTTGTGCGAGATATATATACAAGAAATTTAATGGCCACATCGGCGTACATGTCCCTTTGTAATGAAACGTGATTAGGGTTGGAGGTCATGATACACCACATACAAAAGAATAATGTTTGCGCAAATTTTAACTCTTTTCCGTGATTTTAATATATAGACAACCATAACCGCCATGATCATCACTCTTAAAATATGACAGTGGGCAAAGCACATGTTACTCCGCCTTTGTATTACATTGGAAATCATTCCCTGTTGTGCCTTTAAAGATATGGAATGGACAAAAGCTTACCGCCAAAGCGAGTTTGACATTGATAGAACACGGTGTATGAGAAGAACTAGTGTGCAGCCATTTCAAGTCTTCAAAAGAAAAGGATGGGGCAGCGTACTATATAGTACTTTTCTCATGGTCAAAAAGACCTTGATCTTTGAGATTCATCAAAATGGATCTGATATATGACACACTACTTATGAGGCAGCCTTTAAATCACAGGTAAATTACAGATCGGAGAATGTGATGGACGATCGGACGTTCATGTTCAGATGAAAGAATGATGAAAGGCCCGGAATCAACAGAGGAACTAAATGCCGCGCTTTCTGAATGTGTCTTGATTGGGAGCATCTCGTCCTATGCATGGGGATTTTTACAATTCTAAAACAAATGATTATATTCCATGATTAAAAATGCTAAAGTTTTACGAAGATTTCTGGCTTCCATGAAGAATTTGACAGAGAATTCTTTCTTGAAGTTTATTCTTTTTCTCGATTCTTATCTTAAAAAGACAGTGGTGAAATGGATAATTTATCAAAGGAAGTACTCTACTAAAGTTATTGAAGTTCATAACAATCAGGAATGGTTGAGGGAGCTATCATAGAATAGCCTGAACGCCGCTGAGTCTGTTTACCCCTCAACCACCATTCGATATTTGTTTGCCCTGTAATTACCTGTCTCCATTGTCCCCTTGCTTGATAATGACGTCATCCCTCTTTGGTCTCTCAAATATACAATGTCGTATAACGTCTTTGATTATTTCTAAATAAAAAAAATCAAATAAATAAAAAAGACATCTTGAATAAACTTTATTTGATTATTCATTGGTTGTGTGCATTTCAAATCATATTCAGTGCACATTATTTTTCACAAAACAGCTAAATTCCTCACCTGTCAACATCTTATTTATTTAAAGGACAAAATTTAGGATGTCTTGCAAAAGGTGTCGCTACCTTAAATGACAATGGCTGATTTGATATAATTAGTAACATTTGCTATATATAGTTCTGAGATAAACAAGGCTATTGTATTACTATGTAAAGGTTGAATTTAGAATGAACAAAGTTTAGATATCTCGACAGGGCCATAAAAGCCACACTGTTGCGTGGTTCAATTTAGATGGCACTGTTGGGCTGACTTGATCTGTCTTTCAATTATCATATTTAACATAATTTTAGATATCTGTTACAAATGAAGAGACCTGCCTAAAAGAAAATGGTGTCAGTATATTTATCAAAGATTCAAATGAGAACCAGAATCCTTTAATTATAAAATTCAAAGAATCCGCCACTATGCTACAAAAGTAGGCATGCCAAACCTCGCTTTTTTAATTAAATGAATGGTCATACTCTTACATAAAGAGAAATATGATTGGCGTTACAAACATCTGTACCTATATACATGTAGAGACGGAAAAATATAGAACTGTTATGTGTTTTAAAAAGAAGCAATACGTTAAATGAGCGTGTATTTAAGTCGACGTTAATCTTACTTTCAGTTTTAATCCTTTAATTTGGCAGTAGAAGGTGTTTGTTTACAGAATCCAAACAAATGAGAATCACGTGCCTTGGTAATATTACTTAGGATTAAAGCATTAAATGTGTACTCCTTTTGTTTCATATGTAAAGGTAGCTTAACCTCTTCATACTTACTAGAATAAGTATGTGTAAGTCTACCATATGTAAAGGTGAAGATAACTAACAGAATTCAATCTCGTAATTCCTATAACAAATACAATCAGAGAGATGGGCAAACACGGGGCCCCTGGACATACCAGAGATGGAATCAGGTGCCTTGGAGGAGTTCGCATTCCCTGTCGACCGTTCACACCCACCGTGAGCCCTACATCTTGATCAGGTAAACGGAGTAATCCGTAGTCAGAATCAGGGTGCCAAGAACGGCTTATATCTATATCATGGCACGTGTGTCAACTAATTATCCTTAATCATCTCATAAAACATAGGCTTCCACTCATTAATTCACTTCAAGGACACTTACGGTTAAATATCGCTTTTCAGTATATATAGTTACCACTAATGATAAAGCTACCACTAGTGATACAGCTACCACTAGTGATACAGCTACCACTAGTGATACAGCTACCACTAATGATAAAGCTACCACTAGTGATACAGCTACCACTAATGATGCAGCTACCACTAACGATATAGCTACCACTAATAGCTACCACTAATGATAAGTACCACAAATTTAGATCTATGTCTAGAGCTCAGGACCGTAGCAGTGAGGTTTTTTTAACGTGACAACGCCTACCGTGACAAGGGACCTCCGTTTTTAAGGTCATATCCGAAAGACCCATGATTCTCACTTCTAAATGTCGAGCATTTATCGAAGGAGCAATCACTACCTATTTTTACGTCTTAGATTTGACGCGGCCATGACCAGAGCGGGGCTCGAATTCACGACCTCCCGGTTAAGAAGTAAACTTTCTAACCGCTGAGCTACCGCGACCGGTCTATTCTTCAATGCGAATAAATGATATACATGTAAACTTATATCCTGAATTGAAAGCATTGCATCCAAAATTGTCTACACGTAGACGCTCATACATTAACATACTCGTGAAAAGATGACGGTTGCAAGCTTCGATATGATATGCCAAAACACCCTGGAAAGATTTGATCTCAGTCGCTGAGTAGTTTCGGACATTCCGCGAACACTCGAGAACAACCCAGTCGCGAGATATATGAAACAGAGTAAAGACATGTTCCCAAACAACGCTCCGGCGGGTTACATGATCACGTGGCAAGTATATATGTGGAGGCAATTTTATTCTGTGTGGTACGTTAATCAGAGGTTGGAGGCTTATTTTGTTGTATCATTCAAGGATCACTGTAACTTTCCAGTAATGAGATCATTTATATCACTAGGTGTATCACAGGTGGTTGGTATTGCATATGTTTGATGCGATTATAGCATTAATGAACAGAAATTTGCTCACTAATGGAATTATGCATCAATACTAATTGCTACGTAGTTATTTCGGGTTTAAGTACATCGATATGTTAAATGAAAGCTTCATTTGTGAAAGGTGTCCATTTGAGCCATCAGTAGGCGTGAGATATATCAGGGTGTGTTGCGCTTGAACCTCAAATGTGGACGGGATTGGGTCCAAACCTCAGATGTAAGTATAGGCAGAGAATCATGGAGAGGTAAAAATATTTAAGGATTCAATAAGATGCAGAATAAAATAAGTACAAAAGTTATTTTATATGCCAAGTGCGAACGAAGATACGATAACAATTTTAACCAAACATGGTTTCAGGGTGTGTTTGCTTTTTGAAATTCTATTTTGTTCAATACATGTTCAAATAATCACAAACGTATCCACTTATGAATGGCAATCCAAATTCGAATAGCTATGTGTTTCGTACCACGAAAAAGATGAAAATATCTATGAAATCGATCATATCAATCTAAGAATCGAAGGGAAAGACTTTTGTAATCTCTCTCTCTCTCTCTCTCTCTCTCTCTCTCTCTCTCTCTCTCTCTCTCTCTCTCTCTCTCTCTCTCTCTTTAAAATTAGTACTCGTATAACTCGTCCTAAGTTTTTAGTGGGAAGACGCCTCCGAACCTCTGAGCAGTCCAATCTCCGTCTTATGACCCATTTAACGGACAACACCTATAACGGACAACACCTATACGTCTGATGTTTTACAAAAAGAATATAATCAATCTGTTTAGTGTAAGATTGTTAGTATTACAATGTAAATAGTTATAAATCAAATAGATGAAGGCAATTTGAATAGACTCTTTCTACAGTACTCGACACTTCACAGATTTATTTATCAAAGTGAGACAGAAATAACAGGATCAAATACCTGTGTTATATAGATCATTCAATGTTTATTCAATCCGAATAAATACAAACATCAGTTGTAAATTTCATACGCTTTTGTACATTTGTAAGCAAAGAAAATATCAACTTTCATGCTTATTTTTTCTCTATTGATTTATTTTCTCGATACATTTTTTTCATTGGAAATGTTATTGAATAAATTTGAAAGTGTAGTTTGACTTTTTTTAAATGCGTCAATCTTTTAGTTACCATCTTTTTATTCTAGTTCTTTTTGATAGAGCACAGATCATTTTAGAATTTTTATTAAAGAATGGTTTATTTATTGAACAATTAAACATGATAATAAGCTTTTTAAAAATGTTTGCATGTCAGTAACTTTCCCCAAATATGAATTACCGATAATATGAACTTTTCTGTTTCAAGAGTGAAATTTTATTCAAGTATTACTTTTTTCAAGTGCAAATATTGTCCTTAGTCACCAGGAACACTGGAGGAAATTATTCGTAAAATAGAGATGTAAGAACAGATTACTACATGAAAATACTCGTAGAGACGTATAACAAATTACGAAAGAAAAATATTTGTGGAGACGTAATAACATATTACTAAAGGAAATTACTTGTAGAGACGTAGAAACAGATTACTAAAGGAAATTACTTGTAGAGACGAATTAACAGATTACTAAACGAAATTACTTGTAGAGACGAATTAACAGATTACTAAAGGAAATTACTTGTAGAGACAAATTAACAGATTACAAAAGGAAATTACTTGTAGAGACAAATTAACAGATTACTAAAGGAAATTACTTGTAGAGACAAATTAACAGATTACAAAAGGAAATTACTTGTAGAGACGAATTAACAGATTACTAATAAAATTACTTATAGAGACTTAGTGACAGATCGTCTATCAGCCTTCAAATACTTTGTGAAACTTCCCATATCACGCATTGCCTCAAATAATGCAGTATTATCAGGATTTTGAATAATCAAAACACAATAACAGTGAATTACACTGAATATTGAACCTTCGGTATGAAGAAAACGTTTATGCTCAGTCATTCTCTTACGGTTTTACCTTATTTATCAAGCCACCAAGCATAGTGATATTCATCATTATGCGTCCTCAAGTTTCACGCTAAAAAAAAAATCCCTCATGATTATTTCTTCTTAAAAGGAAAAACCTTTGTAGATAGGCATAATTAACAACCATTTATAACAATTAGAAAATTTATCAACCGGAACTCAAAAATTGGTTATATCTGCATTGTAATTTCATACATGTATATGGAATGTCAATTAAATACCAAGGCAACGAACGTAAAGAAGTAGACTGTAAATAGCTCTAATGATATCTGTGAATCAGACGAAATTTAAAGGTAAAATATGAAATGAATGAAGGGCGTCATGATAAATCACCTCTGACAAAGTCGTTTGCACGTTTAATGTTTTCTTTTTGAAGTAATCTAGAGAAAATTCATTCATGTTTTTAGACCCAAAAGATGTTTCAACTTATGAATTTTATGAAAAATGTATAAATTGTCTGCAAATGTGTTTGGCAATTTGTCAATTCAGACAGCTTAACGATTGATTCTTAAGTTAGAGGAACCATGCCGCATTCTACATATAAATAATATGTACAAATCCCTGACTTATTAAAAGAATCTCCCAAAAAAAGTTGAAGTTATTGCTCTAAGTGAAATTTAATTTATCATTTCAAATACAAGCTATCATTGGGTCGAATGCTGTTTGACATGTTTCATTTTTTGACTACGGATTACTCCGTTTACCTAATCGAGATACAGGGATCACGGCGAGTGTGACCGGTCAACAGGGGATACTTAATCCTCCTAGGCACCTGATCCCATCTCTGGTATATCCAGGGGTCCGTGTTTGCACTGCTCTGAATTTTGCATTCTTTATGAAAAGGCTAAAATACATATAACGAACAGCAGAACTCAGTCACGTAATTTGTATAGAAAATACAGAGTGATGGGCAATTATGGAGTCTTGGACATACCAGAGGTGGGATCAGGTGTCTAGGAGGAGTAAGCAGCCCCTGTCGACCGATCAAACCCGCCGTGAGGCCTATATCATGATCAGATAAACGGAATAATCTGCAGTCAGAATCAGTGTGCCAAGAACGGCCTAATAATGGGTTATGAAACACATCAGACAGCATTTGACCTAATGGAAGGTTGTACTGGCAAACTAGATCGTTATTTTGACTATAGAATTCGCGAAATATTGATTTTAGATGAGACTGTACAAACTCCTGTAACAACAACTGCTTTGTCAATAGCCTGCTTTGATTTACAAACTGATCATATGCAGAACAAGCTCTTGCGTATCGAATCAGCTGCGAAAGATATTAACCATATGCAGGTAATAATGGAATATTGTTACATAGGGAAGTTGACAATGGAGAAATTGAAATCATCCCGTTTGTCATAAAGTTGAGTTGTTAGTTAGCCATTAGCATCTAGAGTTACGAGATTCATCACTGTTCGTAATCTTCACCTTTTCATGCACGTCTTTTGAGAACTAACAGTTTGAGTTTTCAGAGTGTGTTATTAAAACTTCTGATAGAGAAGACAATAAGAACAGCCTACAGGTAACTGTCAATGTGGATAATTGTGTAATGAAACAACATGGTGATAAATGTAGATCTGGCATGCAATCATAGTCACTGAAACGCTCATATCCATTAACTTTTAATGAAGTCTTCTGATGTCGTCAGACTACGAAATTGACGAAGTCATTCTAAGATGTGTTTTCTTAATTTTACATTAGTAACACACACACACACACACACACACACACACACACACACACACACACACACACACATATATATATATATATATATATATATATATATATATATATATATACTCGGTTTCTCGCAATATATTTGTACGTGAGCAGTGAATTTTATTAAATTGCTCATGACTACTATTAATGACAGTGACCAATGTTACGTTTATTTTTTAATTCATTCCTACAACGAATTTGTTCTTTCTGATATCTTTAATTAAGAAGGAAAAACAAACTGACAATTTCATTGAACAATTTGACCTAAGTGTACCCAGTCTAATGTCTGTCAAGTAAAGGGTTCTCAAGATATCAGGCGGACATTGTCTTCCTATGTTCAGTTGGATTTACCCTTGATCACGTGACCTCAAAATCAGTAGATTTGTTTGTTTATTTGTTTTACGTACCTTATAGAATTTTTCACTCATATGGAGATGTCACCAGCTGTAGGTGGAGTACCACAAATTTACACCTATGCTTAGCGCTCAGGGCCGTAGCAGTGAGGTTTTTGAACGTGCCAACGTCTACCGTGACACGGGACCTTAAGATGTACCAGTGTACCAAGTTTAGTGTCTGTTAAGCAAAGGGTTCTCGAGTTGAGCGGACAAGACTTGATCTACAGAACAACTGAACAACCGACCGACAGGTGCCAAAAATATGCCCCCTCTTTTCAAGGGGGGGGGGGGCATAAAAAATAAGATGAAACTACAAAACAAATCACATGAGCATCGCAGGGCTAATGAGAAGAGGTAGGCAGGATAGAGTCGCTATCAAAGGGATGTTATATACGAAGTACTAACAATCCTAATTCGAAATCATTTGTCAGTTAAATTCAGTATAACAAAAACATCCATTATATTGATAAATATACATCTCATTATTATGAAATTTGAAACAAAAATTCATGAAAAAAAAAAACCAAACATATATCAAAGATAATTTTTGATGATAAACCTGTGAAATATTTTCTGTGCATTTATATGCATTATAAATAACATGCAATGCACATTTCGGACACACTCCATCTCTAGAATGTTTTGCAGTCTGCATTCCCCAGGGACTCCATTAACATTGTAAATATGTAAACTTCTATTCCGATTGAAATGAATTGTAATTACATCTTCTGGATGTTATATTTGATAAAATGAGATTACTTTGAAGGTAACCTCTTATCACCCGGGCATTCCACCCAATAAATTCTTCAGAGAGTCAACGCAAAAAGGAAACAGATTTACGTTATAAAGAATTTTCAAAGGAACCTGCTTTGAGAAAATCAAATAAAGATTGTCCACCTTATTGAGAGATATCTTTTGAAACATTTCTTTATGAAATAGTTGCTGTTTGAGATTTTTTTAACACTGGATCATTTTAGAAATTGTAATTCGTTTCTCTTATAAGAACTAATTTACGATTTCCCCCAAAATTTTGGTTTTTCACTTTTAATGGTAAAATTCTAGTCTTATGTGTTTAAAAAAACACTAACTATATATATATATATATATATATATATATATATATATATATTTATATATTATATATATATATATATATATATATCACATTTCAAGTATTCTTCAAGTAAAAAGTTTAGATATGTGTATGTGCAAAATTAGGACGCTTTGAATTATAAAAATAACGTTTCATTTTAGTAAACGTATGATTTTAAACATAAACAAGGCTTGAGTTTTGTTTACATAACAAAAAATTAAGGTTAAAATATTGCTTTTATCCTTGCATTATGAAAGTCCAAATTTTGGTTGTCAACTTTAAATGAGTTATTATTTTTCATGTTTAACATCGAAAATGATTTTTTTTTTCGAAACACGTGAACCAGTCTCTTAAACTTGTATGTGCACCTCTGACATACACTGATAATCATGTAGCTTATTTACTACTATAAATTGTAAGAAAAAAAAATAAAAATCAAAAAAAAAAAATCAAAAAAAAATCGGCGAGTTATTTCCTTTTGAATGTTTGTTCAATGGATCCACTTATATTTTTCATACATAGTTTTTAACGTCTTTTATCTGATTGAATTTTGACATATATTTGTGATAATTGTGGTAACTTTAAAACGGCAAATAAAACCCTATTAGCGGGCTCTCTTACGCGGGTATTTTGAGCTACTCAAGAGTGTGATTAGAAAAATTAAACCCCTTCTTCACAATCAACGTGTATTAATATCAAAATTTGTCAACATCCTCTTAATCACAACAAATGATCATTCTTTGAGTTGCCGGTGAGAGCACAGTGAACTACTCAGAGATAGAGACATTCATAATCCACGGGAGTCTGTCGAACTTCATTATCCTCTCTCCTTTCAAATTTCATCGTAAGGTATTCAAAAAGAATATGATCAACTGCTTTCTAAATGGTTTGATGAGATCTCCAATTGCCTTCCTATAATAGTCCATTGTGAAATGCACAAGCGAGGGGGAAAAAAAACCAAATACTCTCCTGAGAAAGACCAAAATTCCCTCAATGACAATAATACAAGGCTATATTCTCAAAGACGAGCAACTGAATTTAATTAAACAAGCATAAACACTACCCATTCTAAATAAGCATTCTATAGAAATTCAGTCGCAAACGTGTATCCACCGAAATAAACCATTTACTTGATACGCTCTAACACGTTGTTTGGGGGGATTGGTATTGAGACTTCTCAAATAGTATATAAAATACATAGATTTGGAGAAATGTTTCAATATGACAAAAAATCTACGAATGATATCATATTGATGCCATGGCAGATTTAGGTAAATTGGATGACATTGATATGTGGTAAAGGGATACCGGTAATCGAACAGTAAATGAAGAACAGGCGCGTGGTCCATGCCTTAAAGCCTTACAAGATATTATCTCCATATGAAACAATAATGCCAAAAAAACTTTAACTCAAGGACAAAAAACCAAAAAAGCCCATGTCCAAATGCATCGCGTCACACGAGAGGAATTCCACACAATGCAAGCTGTCATGATGTCCTATCTGTGCAAGGACATACATATTCGGCACCTCGTTCAATAATAGTTTTTTAAAGACCCTTTTTTGATTATTTTATCATCTTATACCGCATGAAAAAAGTCATAAACTTCTATTTAGAAAAATGTAACCAAAAACAAAAATATAAAAAAAAATGTGGTGGAAAATAAAAGATCAGCCTTTTTCTCTTCTATATCATTCAGTGTTAACTATAAGGTATTTTTTCTAAGAAAGGTCTACACCTTTATATAGTGCATGTTCGTCTGCCTACTTACCCGCTTTAAGAGATCGGAATAGAGAGGATTTGTTACGGAACCAAGAGATAAGGTCCGTGCATTCGATGTCCGTCCGCTCCTCCACTGGCTTCTCAATCACCGACACCACTTTTTCATACATGGTATGCATAGTGAAAATCTTAAAAGTTTCCGTCAGAAATGTTTTTCAGTTTCACCTTTCTCCGCGATGATTAAGTCCTTCGGGTGTTAAACTGATTTTAAGTTTATATATATATATCCTCAGAATCTGTTGCGGTTTTTTGGATATTTGGCAACTTTGGCACTTAATTGTATAATCGAGTCATTTTTACCTCTTTTTAAACCACTTCTGAAAACATAAAATTCGATTATGACACTTCGAAAAAGGGAAAATTTCACCTCCCTTTAAACATTGTAAACAAAAATACTGCAATAGAAAAAGTTTCCTAAAGGCAATGCAATCCTAATTTGCCTAGAGACGTGAATGAAATAATCCAGTAGAAGTCCGTCGAAAAAAGCGTAGTTATTCCCTTTGCCGCTAAGGCGGAATTAAAAGTTCAACATTTCCAATGAAGAAGCCGAAAAAAAAAATGTAAACCAATGTCGTAAAAAATATTTAAATCTTGGAGAGGTTTATTGAAGGGTACTGTGAACGGATTAAATCTACGCACGAAAGCATGATTGCCTCACTAGTTCAATCGTACAACCCGTCAATAGGACAAACTATCTCATTAAAATCTTATTGAACAGTTGTATGGGTGACGCGAATCTGTATTGAAGAAACTGGGCTGGCGTATAGCAAGCAATCAAGCTGCGTTCAATATCAATCTAACTCACCATGTGCAATACTTATTGTCGATAACATTTTTATCACTTTGCCCGTCTTTCCGGCCGTCATTGACAGTCATTTGATTTCACTGCCCCCGTGTCAACCGTAGCCGTTATGCTATAATTGCAGGTTAAAATCGGTTTATAAAATAGGGGGGGGGGGGGATTTTTGATACTTATTTAAAGCAGGCACTTGCCCTAATAAACCTTGTGAGTTCACGGTGGGTGGTCTTTATCAACGGCTTTATTTTAAGTGACTTCGTCTCAAATGCAGCAGTGAGAGATATTGGCAAAAGCTGAGAAAGTGAAGGGAAAATGTTCTAATGGAATATAATGACAGAACAACTAAGGGATTAAAAAAAAAAACCTCTTTCTACTTGCCCAGCTACATGCATATTTCATATTCGGCATTTCCTGTACACTGTGTTGACTATAGACAATAACTTCTTAAATCGTGTGTTGCTTTCAGTTTGGTTAAGGCATCTATATTGATTTATTGCTGTCACTTTTTCCACTTTTATTTCATTGTAATCCAAACAAAGGTATAGCAAATGCCTATTGTATCACGTATTCTATCAGATATATATTGAAATTCAATCTGCTATCTGTCCCCTTTTTATCACTCCATTAACGTGTTGTTGAACTGTGTAATTTCATATTTTTAATTTTTATTTTTGTTTGTTCTTTGCTTGGTTTGTTGTTGTTTTTGTTGTTATGCAAATGTATACGCAAAATTTTTAAAACATCATCTGACAAAGCTATTGAAATAAATATATTGTTGTAGAGCAAATATATATATATATATATATATATATATATATATATATATATATATATATATATATAATGAAATTATGAAGTTTTTATTTTGATAAAAGTTATTCTAAATTTATTATTCTATTGATTAGAGTTATTCAGTTAATAAGAGTTATTCTTTTGATTAGAGTTATTCAGTTGATGTGAGTTATTCTATTGATTAGAGTTATTCAGTTAATGTGAGTTATTCTATTAATTAGAGTTATTCAGTTGATGTGAGTTATTCTTTTGATTAGAGTTATTCAGTTAATATGAGTTATTCTTTTGATTAAGATAGCTCCACCTTCATATGACTTTGTCTAAATGGATTTCCACTTTATATAGTTTAATTTAATCAACAGCTAAAGAAAATATTTATGTTGCCAATTTTTGAAGATGTCAGACATACGTAAGCAGAAATATATACATGTATCAACATAATAAAATCGCATATTTTCTTTAAACAACATAATAAAACATACATAAAAATATTTAAAATGACAAAATCTTGATATTCACATTTTGAAAAAAAACAACTGCTACTTTATAGATATGTATAGATATATATAAATGTTGATATCATGGAAACCAATTTATAATAGATATACAACACTGGAAATATCAGTACAAGAGTTATTGTCTTTGACAACGCTTTCTGATTGCTTGCTTGATTGTTTGTTGTTTTACACCACACTCAACAATTTTTCAGTTATCTGGTGGCGTCCAGTTTTTATTGGTGGAAGAGAGAACCCAGATACAATGTATTCGGGAAGAGACCACTGACCTTCCGAAAGTAAACTGGCAAACTTTCTCACATATATCGGCGCGAGCGAGAATCGAACCCGCGCCAACTAGAGGTGAGAGGCTTTGTGATTTTGAGCACGATGTTCTAATCACTCGGCCACAAAGGCCCTTGACAACACTTTCTGAAATAACTAATAGATAAATGATTGATTATAGAATTGTATGGGGGTTTTTTCAGTATCAAATAGTATACTAGATTTTATAGTGATCAGTGAATAAGATTCCTACGAAATATATATTTCTACCATGCACAAAGTTTAATAAATCAAAGATTTGAAGAAGAAAAAACCTAGGACGTCACATAACCTTCAAGTTATTCTTTCTTTAGTACTTCTATTATGAGAGTTATTCTTTTGATGAGAGTTATGCTATTGATGAGAGTTATCCTTTTAATTGATGAGAATTGTTTTCTTGATGAGAGTTATTATATTGATGAGAATTATGCTATTGATAAGAGTTACTCTGTAGATGAGAGTTATTCTATTAATGAGAGTTATTCTTTCGATGAGAGTTATTCTATTAATGAGAGTTATTGTTTCAATGAGACTTATTCTGTTGATGAGAGTTATTTTTTATGAGAATTATTCTATTGATGAGAGTTACTCATATGATTAGAGTTATTTTAGCAATGAGAATTATTCTTAATATAAATGTTATTACTGAATCCTGATTAATTTGTGTATTGCACGACTTTCTCTTTTTCTTTCTCTCCTTCTTTCTTTCTAAAGGGCGATAATCGTTGTCAAAGAAAATAACTACATGATGAGAGATCTACTCTTCTACATAGAAAGTTATTGACAAAGAAGAGAAAAACATGGTCTCGATAAATTGTCTCCGTATCTCGTTAAAACTTGCATGCATGAACTATAGTTTGATAGAGCTATGCAAGTTATTTTAGCCATTTTTTATGAGGACGCTAATCAATGCATTGTCGTGAGAACATAAAAGACTTGTTTATGGTACCAAAACACTATGTGCAAGATTTTAGGACCAATTAAAAATTAATCAGGTCCAGTTCTATCATCAATTAGAATTCATTTAAAAAGAATTTAAAATCTGAAATATCAAATATGAAAAGGGTAATATAGATTATTAGTAATCGTATTGTTTACATTGTATGTCCTCCTTAATTCACGGTAAAAACGATCTATGACTGATAGATGTCTTTCTGTTGAGTATTTCTATTCAGCGTCCACAACTATTTAAAGTTCAATTTTCAGACTAAATCCAATGAGCGTAGTAATCCAAATAGAACGAGCAATGATTGGAGAGAATACAATTATTAGAGAATATGTTAATTAACACATACGAAAGACAAAACAAATAATCATCAAACATGGATCATTACCGAAGGAGAATTAACACGCCAGAGAAATTTTACATGGTTGGTTGGTAGTACAAGTATATTGTTTAACGTTCTCGAGAATTTGTCACTCAAATCGAGAAGTCTCCATTGTCAGCTGTAAAATGCTGCAAATTTTAGGCCTATGCTGGGCACTTACGGCCTTTGAGCAGGGAGGGGTCTTTATCGTGCTACACTTGTGGCACGGGACCTCGGTTTTTGCGGTCTTATCCAAAGGACCAACCCGATTAGTCGCTTCTTAGGACAAGCAAGGGTTTATGAGGACCTATTCTAACCCAACGGGAAGAAATTTGTATGGCTGAAAAGTGTGGGGGGATGGGGGGGGGGGGGGGAGATAGGGTAGGTATATATGTAATTTGATGTGGGTGAAGAGTGGAGGATACTAGTATGTACAATAATATCTTGGAACTGAAAACTTTCAAATTTACTTTATTTAGACAAACAAATATGCAGTTTTAATAGAAAGTAATCTGAACAAAAAGTTTAAAACCCCTGCTGGACTCAAACCCGCGATCTTCAGATCAGCAGTCGACACGTTAAGCGACTGAACCACACAGCTAGGTAGTCAAGTTCAAAAAAGAATATACAAACATTGCTGATATTTATATTTTCATTCATATTGAAAAAGCAAGTCAGACATAATGACGATGTGGTATATACCACTTTAAATGCACCATACGTGTATCATTCGCAAGAGGCTTGTGTCACTTGTCAAATTTGTCTTTTTGCGGCTGTGCTTCGAAGGATACGTATGTATTTATTTTGTGCTTGATCTGTTTCAACACTTGCCATTAATTTGTGATGAAAAAAATATTTTCTGACAGAAATGTCATGGAGTATCTAAACACCTTAATCAAATTGGAATGTATTCTTATATTTCTATATATTATAACTCAGTTTCCAAATCTCTGCAACATGGTAGTATCTATTGTCTTCATTTCTTGGACTGAAGAATTGTTGTCAATCAGCTTGATTCTAATACTGTATCATCCAGTTAATGGTCATTTTATTGACAAAACAATGCTCAAATACCTGAAAATATAACAGTTTTTATAGATGCATTGAAATAAAATGCTGAACATCAGTTGCTATTTCTACACGGAGAGACATAAATGTTTAGTTTAGCACTACTTTCAGTTCATACAACAGTATTACTTTCAATTTATTTAGCATTACTTTCAGTTCATACAACAGTATTACTTTCAATTTATTTAGCACTACTTTTATTTCATACAACAGTATTACTTTCAATTTATTTAACACTACTTTCAATTCATAGTACTACGTTTACTTTAACTGTTGCTTCGTGAAAAAAAAAATGTCTGACATTCCTTTTAGTGACATTTAATGAAAATGTTCTTAGCATTATATCCCTCTTAATGCATCTGGAAAACGCTGTTCTATTTCCAGGGAACTTAGACATTGTTTTCCTTTAGTAAATGTACTAGAATTAGATTTAAGCCAATAGGATGATACAACATTCCTTGTGACAAGATTAGCATATGTATAATGAAGGACATTATATTGCATACTAGCAAAATATTTTGAGATGAAGAAAGTTATGTCAGTTTGGCTTAGGCCAAATTAATTTTTAATTTTTAAAAAAAAAATAATCGTTTAGAGTGCAGCAAAATATTTATCTTCAGAAATACTTCACGTACATTTTCCCCAGTTTTTAGTATCGCTTCTCAGCTTTTAAACTTAAGGTGCAAAATTTCATAGCCCAAGTCCTACAAACTAAATCTAAGACATCTGACGACACAAAAACAAAACGTACCACGTCACTGATAACCAAAATTGAACATTTTATTGGGTCTCTGCGTGAAAACAGCTCAATTATCAGTAATAAAAGCAGTCAATATTTCGTTTTATGGATTTAAAAAAAATACTAAAGTGTTTGAGTATCGACAAGATCTGCCAGGTAAGGTCGTGGTGATCCAGCATAATAACTTTTATGGCCAAAGTGTAAAATAGAATATTCAATCAAGAGGGAAAATGAGATAATGAAATCAATTATTTTGTTTTCCGTCTTTGGAACGGCAGTATTTAATTACAAGAATTGATGTCAATGCAGAGCGAAGTTGTTATCGTAAAGGTTAATTAAAGCATCGAAAAAGGTCTCTGTTCTAATGTACTAAAGATTATTATGTTTTCTTGTTATACATTATTACTGTACATTTATATAACGCCTTATATAATCAACACAATTACCCTAAGCGCTTTACATGCAAAACAAACTACAACAGAGAACAATAAATACACCCCAAAAGGGAGGTGGGGGTGGAATAAAACTAACCTGAGGTTAACATAGTAACTAAGGGTAGGCAAAACTACACAAGATTATCTGAGACATGCTATCGATTTGTGATAATATGAATTATTTTATTTGTTTTAACTCAGAAAGCGTGGTTATATCTGAAATTCGAAGTTCCCATACAATGTACTGACAATATATCAAATAAAATAATTCCTTCACCTGTTGCAAAAATGTTTTAGAAAGGTTGTCATTTTACTCATCTATACATGCTTTTCTCTCAATAAATATTGTATACACCAACTCATTTAAATGATCCTAAAGAGCAGAATTCGAAACTGTCACTTCTCAGGAGATTGATAAATTAGAAGTTGGTGGCTTAGTGATCCGCAGACTTTAAGGATAAAGGTACTCTACGGGTTGTGGAGTGGGGGCCACTATGAGAGGGCATACATGATTTGAGAAAAAGTAGACCAGTTTTAAATTGGTTGATTTGTTGGGGTAGGACTGGGTCACCGAGTAAAAATAGAGCACGGCTATACCAGTTCACGATACGCCCGCATATGTTATTGACCAAAAAAGCCTAAGTCCAAGGGCCATAACTCCTTCAAATTTTGGAACAGTATTCCCCTTGTAATATGCACATCTATGATCTTTGTACCAAGTTTCAGTAAAGTCCCTCCAAGGGTTTAGGAGGAGTTGCAAAGAAACTTTACTTCGCATACAAAAAACTAAGTCCAAGGGCCATAACTCCTTTAAAAAATTCAGATAGTGTTCCCCTTGCAATATGCACATCTACACATTGTGATCTTTGCACCAAGTTTCATTAAAATCCCTCCAAGGTTTAGGAGGAGCTGCAAAGACAAAATTTTTGCATAAAAAAACTAAGTCCAAGGGCCATAACTCCTAAAAATATTAAAAACTGTCCATGTTGTAATATGCACATCTACACATTGTTATCTAAGTACCAAGTTTCATTAAAATCCCACAAGGGTTTGGGAGGAGTTGCGAAGACAAAGTTAAGGGAACATACGAACAGACGTACGACAGTGGTATAACATAATACGCCCGCATTTTATGCTGGCATTTAATAAAAACAACTGATGAAGAAAAGTCGATTGCCCATTTCATTTTAGTATTAAAAGAATCGTTTTATTTTTTAATTAGGGCCCTTTCAGACATCACCTAAAAACATGCATGATTCAGAGAGTCTTAGTGTACGACCATGCAGTAAAACGATGCAATAATATTAACTTAATAGTGGTTATTTTTCACAAAATAAGCGTGGCATCTACCATACAAAAATATAAAGATCGGTCTGTATTCTGAACTGAAAAAGAGATCATTATGGAGGAGTGCGTTGGGATTACTCAGAGAGTAGGGGGTTCTATATAATGAACTGTCGTAGTATTAGAATATTCAAAATATTCATGGCGCTACTACCGCCGGTGGAAAACCTCAAAACTAATCCCAACATTTTCACAGAGATATAAGCATATTAGATTGTCCTCATTATCAAGATCAACACTATCTCCACAGTGCCCATGTATATTAATCAAGATTGTCCCCTATGTGTAGGGTTTTCTTTAGTATGTCATTTACTGGATGGAGCAATGATATATTCATCTGCATACATGAGACAGTTGATAACTTTGTTGTTAAGAATTATAAGATCAAAACATATAGAGAACTCACTGATAAATATTTTAAGCAAGTTTGGACTAAAATGATCTCCTTGTTTTACCCCCAGTTTAGTGTTAAAGTACTCGTTAAATGGGTTGTTTTGATTTTGTTTTATTTTGACACTAGTTAGATTTGCTATTATTGAACATACTTTTCATGAGCATGTAAAACCGAGTTCTAACATTTAATTCTAATAATTTGTATTCACATATATATCAGAATGGATTACATGTACCGCGTCAAACCTAAGACGTAAAAATAGGTAGTGATTGCTCCTTCGCCAAACGCTCGGCACTTAGAACTGAGAATCACGGGTCTTTCGGATATGACCTTAAAAACAGAGGTCCCGTGTCACGGTAGGCGTTGGCACGTTAAAGAACCCTCACTGCTACGGCCCTGAGCGCCAAGCATAGGTGACGTCTCAATATGAGTGAAAAATTCTCGACGGGACGTAAAACAAACAAACAAACAAAAGATTACATGTAACTCAGCGCCAAATGCCTAACGGAAATCAACAAAACAAGATGGTCTGAAAACAAACCATGTGATCGAAAGTTCGTGCAGATTTGGTTATCCAATTTGTCAATTGCTAATCCTATGTTTGGTAAGATATACTAGTATATCGACCACATTTATTACATCGTTGAACATGCAATTTTCCGAACTGCATGGCTTGACATCGGCGTACTTTTCATGTAGTATGCCGACGCGACGTGAAGTGTCTCAGTTCATACCCTCATGTATTTATAAAAGTGAAATTTATTTCTTAAATATGTGTCTAGTTTTCAATACATT